>OZ014479.1:21768641-21810641 GCA_963965965.1 Trididemnum nubilum | reverse complement strand
GAAATTTTGTTAAAAATGACGTTCAACTGAAATTATTTGGGAGGACCAAAAAAATTTGGGGTGGGGGCAGTTGCCCCCCCCCCCTGCTACGTCCCTGGTATCATAATGAACTAGTTTTGTAATTTCACTAATTTGGTAATTTTGACTCTGTCTAAAGTTAAGTTCTAGTCTAGGCAAGCTATTGTCTTATCATCAAAATTAGTAGAAGAATGTTCTATGAGCATTGCGAGCAAAGATTTTTTTTAATCTATTTAGCTCTGCGTAAAATTGCTAATATACTTGCTTCGATGACATCTTCACGTTTTTTTTGCATTTTGATTGCTGAACGAGCATATAACTTAAAAACACAGAAAAGAAAAAAACTAAAATTTTAGCACAGCAAGAAATCTCTCTCTGCCAGATAAGAGAAAAACGTGGAAAAATCCTAACCCTGCTTGCATATCGTGAAATAAAGGCTTTCCTATAAACTTATTTTTAAAGAGCCTTTTTATACTTTCTATTACCAACTATGCTTGAACCAAAAGCTTTTTTTTTCAGCCAAATTTGCGAACAGATTTCACCAGCGTATTGACAGTGGATTCGTCGCCATCTCCATTGCAGAAACCCCAAAGATTCTCTGTTGAGGTGAGTACGAGCAAAAAGAGCCATCAGAACTGCCATAACTTAAAACCACGCAGTATTACGAAAATTTTTTTCTCCCACAAAAGTACGTAGCTTGAGGAAAAATAGTGCACTGCTCCACCAACTAAAAAAAGAAAAAGATTCACCTCAGTGGAGCTTATATTGAAAACGTCTGTTTCTAAAACTATCCTATTCTTCTTGTTGGTAATATTTGACCCGAATCAAAGCAAGATAAATAAACTTAAGATATGACTGGCATGGCTACGCATACACAGGAAACGTCAAAGGAAAGTATGTTTAATGTTTTGATTTCAGTTGATGCAATCGCATGAATCTTTTTCAGTTTTTTCAACAAGTAGAAAGAGCACAAAAGTATTTGCCAAGAATAAAAAAAAACAAAAAAACAACCAAACAGGAGTTAGTATGAAAACTCATGCAACTCACGTCAATTATTTTTATTGATGCTATGTACATACACACTTGCCATTTTTTTGCGAAGGCAGAAAAAATCGAATCGCTATAGTATCGACTGGAATCAAAATTTTTACCACTATACGCTCTCCACACGGGCATAAAGCAATCAGTTTTTGCAAGCTTGCAAGAAAGTCAGCTATTTTTTGCGTTTCAAAAAGAAAGCTGGTTTTTGAAAATGTAACATGAAAAAAGCTTTTCAATCACGGAAAAAATTAGGAATACTGCGCATTGCACAACCACAATGATCATAAACAGGACCCAGCAAAACAAAGTTAATTGTTTATGGATATATGTAGAACATAAACAGCACAACAATCGAACCTTATTTCAGCAAACTGCTGTTGCCGGTTTAATGGTCAAAAGCGTCGTTTTTCCAATAGTTCTGATTGCATGTTGGTCACACATCCTTATTACGATGTTGCGTTCATCGGTAAAGTGCTTTACAATAGTTTTTTCTCTCCTCATTTTGCATTAAAAAAAAAGGGAAACTTTTAACCAGAAAACTAGGAAAATGGTCATTCCCTAACCGAAGCGGATGCGGATTTGTTCAAAGGATAACTCCAATATCTTTTCTAGTGACAGAATCCTCAAGATGCATCAATCACTCAATTGACCGCCTCGCCTACAACTTTTGCGGTGGCCATTGACTCAAATACCAAAACATAAACCAAAATATGTTTTTGTTGTTTAAATAAGTCAAATGATTGCTTACAGGTATCCACTAACGTCGCCCTCTACGTTCCTCCGACTCCGATACCAGGTGCACAAAATACAACGTTAATCATTATATTTTCGGTGTTGGGAGGTTTGCTATTGCTTGGTATCCTGTTTCTTGTTGCTTGGAAGGTGGGTGGCTTGGCGGCAGAAAAATAAGCCTGAGAAACTTTCAGGGATATAGAATTTAATAGTTCTTTTATCAAATGATTGCGATAATGTTAAAACGAAACGTCTAATAAATTGACGGAGCCTGTCTTGTAACATGGCTTCTGGCCTTTATAACTTCTTACACAGAATCGTGGTGACGATGCCAAGCCGTTTGATTTGAGCATTGTTTGAGCATCAGATCTACTGGTTCATAGGCGAAAGCGTTCAGCCTTCATCTAATTGCCCGATGGACAGTAGCAATTTATCTCACCAAAATGTTTGCAGCCAATACAAAATGACTGTTGAAGCAATTATCTTAGTGTTTGAGTGGAAAAAGCATCTGCTGCGGAAACGTTAAAGTTGGGTTTGATTTCTGACAGCATCAAACCAAAAGCTATAAAAATAGGCATTTACGATTTTCACCAAGAGTAGGTAGGTGGCAGCTTGACTAAAAATTAATTAATCAAATTTATTAATATCTTAAGATCCTTTCGCTGACTCCTGATCAGAGCAATTTGGGGAAGAAAGATGTATTATTACAATTATGTGTTGGTTTTGTAATCTTATAAAAACCTAAAAAGCTCAAACGAAAAAAATATTCACCATAAAAATATTCACCATGTAGTGGTCCTGCGTTAATTTGTCATTTGTAACAGCTAAACTTTCGTTGTTCAGTCAAGAGGAGTTGCGGGCTTTGATTGCTTCCATATTAACCCTATTTAACCCTGAGTAGTAGAGGTGTGGTAAAGGGCATATTTCCGCGATCCCCTCGTTTTTTTGTGATAAATCTCTTCAACATAAAATTTTTGTTTTGAATCAACTTGACTTTGAATTAAAGGTCATTACAAATAGCTTGTGAAAATTTGAAGTTGCTAAACAAATAGAAGGTTTCCTAATTTTTGAGGTTTTCCGGAGTCACTTTCCAAAATTTGAGCATTTTTGGCCAATATTTAACTTAAACGAGTCATAAGACGTCATAAGACTTAAATGACGTTCATAAATTGTAACGTAATCACTTTGACTTAGTCATTTTATGATTCAGGATTAAAAACCAAATCTACGCACAAAATTTACATCTCCTCTGACGTCATCGTAAAATGACATCATTTTCGAAACTATAGCCGTGACGTCACGATGATAACATCATCAACTAAAAACTTTTTTTTTAATTTTGGTGAACGGCAACCCGCATGTCAAATTTGGCGGTTCCATGAATTTTGATTTAGGAGTTGGATAAGGACAGTTTCGCCCCCCTCCCCACTCCGCGTAAAATGCGTTGGTTAAATATCCGTGAAAAAGGTAAAATGAGGTTGAATAATGTGAAAGTTGATGACTCTAAAAAGTTTCTCAGGTGATCGTATTTACTTTAAAAAACGCTGCATGACAAAAACAGTTGTTTTCATTCTAAAGTTTTAACTGACTAACGCTGTATTATAACTTCATAGCTTGGAGTGTTCGAGAGCAAATATGCCAAGATGAAACAAGACAAATTAACTGAAAATACCGAATCGAATTCACCTGTAACGCAACCTGCGACACCTGGTGAAGAATCCATGCCAAAGACCGCTCACGATGAAACCTAATTCTCAATAAATAAATAAAGATATTCCGAAAGTCGATATAATAACCAGCAACCTGACCCTCAGTATGAAATGTGATGAAATTAGACCGAAGTCATTGATTTTACTCTACCTTTTTGCAAATCAAGCTGACCTTTGCTTAAGGCGCTACCCACTTTGTAAGACTTCGTGTTTTTGTTCTGTTTTTTTTTTACCTTAACTTAGTCTATTTTTTTTACCTTAACGTTCTCTACGATATCTTAACTTGAATTTAGTCTTTTTTTATTTGGTAGTGGTTGTTAAAAATTTGAAATAACTAGCCTGCTTATAGTATTTGTGATTTTACATAGATTTATATTTTTTGATTAAATTATTTTAACTTAAAAAAAAAGAACACAGCACAAGACAAAACAAGAATAATTTCGAAATTGCGTCATACTTCACAATACAAAATTAAATACTGCATAAAAAACTTCAATTGAAATAGACCCATTTTTGTAAACAAAAAGTCAAATTATTCTTATATCTTGCAATTATATGCTCGGAATTTTGATTTTTTGTATTTTTATCCAGAATAATTGCTTTTGAAAACAGTGACATGTCTGGTTTGAATTTGAAAGTTTCCCACCAGCCGCTTGTGATTGTATTTTTTACACGCTCTAGCGCAGGGTCTCCCAAACTTTTTGTCCATGGGTTACCGATGGCATATTTATAAATTCGCTCGTGTACTCCCAAAATTTTCTCATATTTTTAGCTGCAAAGCTCAACTTGCTCTAACGCACAATTTATTTTCTACAGCTTATAGGCAACCCGTTATATTCTATAAAGAGTTTCACGGTATGGAGTGCATTTCTCTTTACTATTGATTGTGCAACCTCTTAGAATGCAGTTCTCCGTACTGTATATTGCATTTTCCTAAGTGCATTATCCTAAAACAACACAAGCACAAAATTTACGTTGGTCTTTAAAACATCCTGTTCACCACATACCCATCTAGACAGAAATCGTAACTAAAGAGTGCTGACCGAAAAGCTTATAGCGAAAGCTCAAATGAAATTGACTTTACTGAAAGTCATATTTAAACTATTACTTTTCCTCTAAATTTCCCAAATCTTTTAAATTGTTTATGTTAGTAAGTTTAAAATGAAAAGCTATGTGATTAGTAGTAATCAAAGCACACAAATTTATTCATTACAATGCAATTCAAGCTTAACAAACACTACAATCAAATTAGCAATATATCTGTTGAATAAACTCAGCGATCCAAGCTAACGTGATAAATGAACCTGCTTTTTAGCAATAAGCTTATTAATACGAGGGGAAACACAAGCAAAAGCACTACGAACATCATGTTCAGGTATTTGGAGCTGTGATCTGTAATGTTGTTAAAAAAAATAGGATTGCGGTATTAAGTGGGTCGACTGTATTTGCTTTCTAGCCTTTGTAACTACGGGTCTCGCAGAAATTAGTCAGCACTTTTGTCTTGCGTGCCGTGATGCTACAAAAAAATTTTTACTGGGGTGAAAATCTAACTTTCTCAAGAGTTCTTGAACTCAGGTCTTCAATTGCATATTTTTAATCTTTTGCGTATTGTTATCAGTCTGGTGTTCACAAAATTGTAGTAAAGCGTAACTACGAGAATCTTTTGTTTGCCTTGTTGTAAGAAAGCGTAGTAAGTGTAGTGAAGTGCTGTGTTTAAACATCATAAAAAAATTGTTTAGGTTTGTTCGATTATTACAGAAATTTTTGTGTAACTGGCTTTTCAGTGAATCACATTATGATCAGGGTCATATTAAAGAGAGGGCTTTATTAAAAATCACATTCAGATTATCAGGCCCTCGCAAACGAGTTCCCGTCAACAAGTCTCTAGTTGTAAAAATACCAAAACAGGCTCTTGGTTCTCATTAAGCCTTACGTCGCATTACCTCACAGCGGTAGGCTGCAGCAAAAAGATAAATAATTAGCATGTCTCAAAGTAGTCTTATAGATAACTGTGCTACATATTTTTAAATTCTATTTTATTCTATTTTCAATTGACTGTTATAAGTTTTTAGTTTAGCAGTTTTTCATCTCAAAGCTTTTTATTGATGTTTGGTTGCAGTGCCAATTTGCAGACAATTATGAATTAAAACAATGATAATTATGTTTCACAATTTTAAGCAAAAACGTTGAAAACGGCCAACATTTCCGATGGAAAACCACAAAAATTGCCAAAAAACAGCGCTTCGCCACCAGAGCCCCATAGCCTCTGGCAGTGGGGCTCTACCACTAAACCCCTGCCTATGATAAACACGAGTTTTACTGCTACTTTTTAATCAGCAAAAAAATTTGCAGGTTTGTATTATGGTACTTAAAAGCACTTTGTTAGATATTAAAATTCATTTAAACTTTAGCACACACGCTTTTATCTAAAAGAGCAACAGTTTTGCGCTCTACATACTTACACAGGTATGCTTTGTCATGTCTTTTTTTTACATTTTGTGGAAAGTACCTCCAAAAGTCGATGCCCTACTCCCAGATGTCTGAAATATGGACCTGATCATAATGCTTTCTCATCAAAGGCACCATAGCGCCGCAGTGTCAATGAACACGAATATTGTAAAAACTATGCGGTGAAAATCAAATTTAGTTGGGGCGTTGATGCTGCTTTACCGTTCATAAATGCTATACTGTATAATGAATATCTAAAAAAAGTTATTGATGATAGTTGATTTTGGAGCTCTACTTTTATTGTTTATATTTTGTACTTTGCCGTTTTATTGCATTCTATAATCTGGTTACATTCCTTAATCTACTGACTGTTTGTGAAATTACGTCATCTGTACAGAAGTTTGGCATTGCCTCTCTGAAAATAATACAAAAAAGCACAATTGGATCAGGAATTAAATGCGACCATTTTGAGTTAAAGGTTTTGACGCGGCCAGATTAGGATTTTCGCGTCAAAACGTTTCAAGGTTGGATTAAAATCGATGGATCTAAACTCTCCCGCGTCAAAAACTCGTAGACCTTAGAACCTTAATTAAAAACTGGAACTATCAACTATAATCAAAATCTGTAAATCAATATCGCGACACTCATGCCGTGATGTAGACTCCCATGGACTGGCAAGCACCAATAAGAAAAGCTGTGAACAAGAACTACAGCTGCAGGCCTGTACTACTCAATTATGTAGCCTAAATGAGAACTACTTGAAGTAATAAAGACGTGCCCCAAACCTTTTCCTAGAATTTCCCTTATTCGCGAAAATACGATTTAATCCGTGTGACTCCAAGATAATAGCCTAGGATTCTGCATTAGCCAGCGACTCTAATTCAAACTAATATCAGTGACCTTATTATGAGTGATATAATGGGCTCTATTAAAGTTAGACCAGTTTTGGTGATGTTTTTGGCCTACGATTGATATGAAATTTGAAGCTAAAAACAATCATACTGCTACATCTCATGGTAGCCTAGCTCAACGGATACAGTAGAAGTAGCCATTCTGGGGGCACATGACAGAAATTTCCTCGTTCGCTTTAATAACGAGTTTTTTTTTTAAGAGGCGCTAACGAACGAAATACTCGCTAAACGTAAGAGGTCATTTTTACACGTGTATGTAAAGCCTTGCGAAATCCGTTACGTCATTCTTTCTCGCTAAATTTCTTCGAGCGATTGCGGAAAGCAGTTCGAGTAAAAAAACGTCACATTTTCCTCGCCACCTTAAAGAGGATCTTGAAGCACTCTTTAAGCGTGCGAGAAATCTTTTTGGTTTAGAAATTTAATGGCGAAATGTTGAAAACTTCTAACTCATGCGAATTTTTGCTGAAAATTGATTCAAATCGTCGCCATGTTTGCTATTAGACTGCTAAGAAAAAGCGAATTGCATTGAGAAGTATTTGCTGTTTCGATTGATAAAGAAATGCTAAGTAGCGCAAGTTGACAAAAATAGTAACACACTCCTTTTACAAGAACGATTTTCTAAAACACGAGGCTCATTTTTGCTCAAAATTTAAGAACAAATTAAAAACCCTGCCAGCCTTGGCAGCAAAACAAACTATATAAAAATTTAAACTAATCAAAGAAACTAAAATTCGTGCTGATTCAAAACGACAAAATTTCAGTGATTTTCTTGTGTTTGCAAGCAAAATTGCAACTATTCAAGGTTATAAACTCTGTTGCTCTGCGCAAGCAATTGAGAAAATTTTTCGGCAGTTGTTCAACTTGAAAAAAGCTTGCTCTTTTGCTTTTGCAATTTTACGATGCTGCAAAAGCAATAAAAAAGCCTTCACGGTCTTAAGCAGACAGAGCTATAAGAGTTAAACAGTGTTTCAAACATGCCCGCTGAAATTGACATCGATGCTCTCAAAATTTTTACAAAATCAAGAACAAATGAGACTGAATATTGGCAAAAAATTAAAAACAGCCAGTCTAAACTCAAGATTTACCGGTTTTAAAAAGGAAGTGTACTTCGACTTGCTCACTTTTGAAAAATTTTGAAACCTTAAGGCCTAAAGTTACTGTTAAAGGCGGTGAATCATCCAGCCAATTCCGGTGGTTTACAATAGCTAAAATTGAACTATAATTTTTGATATTTTTTGTTTTAATTTTGGGACTGCGGTTGCAAAGATATTCAACAAATACAAAAAGATGTCCCCCCAAAAAAAGTTTTTGGAAACTCTTAGTTTTGTTCTTCCCGCCAAAACCACAGTAGGCCTAATGGTTTAGAGAACTGTGGTAGGCCTAATAGTTTAGAGATAGTTTATTTCTAAATAGTTTATTTCTATATAGCTTAGGCCTAATTAAGCCTAACTATCTCCAAACTGTTAGGCCTAATAGTTTAGAGATAGTTAGGCCTAATAGTTTAATAAGATTACAGTAGGCCTAATAGTTTAGAGAACTGTGGTTTTGGCGGGAAGATCAAAACTCAGAGCTTCCAAAAACTTTTTTCGGGGGACATCTTTTTGTATTTGTTGAATATCTTTGTAAACGCAGCCCCAAAATCAAAACAAAAAATATCAAAAATTATAGTTCAATTTTAGCTATTGTAAACCACTGGAATTGGCTGGATGATTCACCGCCTTTAACATATGAGTTTACCCACCAACAACCTCAAGGGCGCTTTACTTCATTTAAAAAATTATATTATGGAAAAAGTTGTTCTTATTTTACATTGATCCAAAAATATAATTAAATTATGTCGTTCATTTTCTAATTGTAATCAGTTGAAGAATTTGCTTGCGTAGAATAATCGCGCATCGCTTAAAGTATCTTTTTCCATGACAATGTAGTACATATACTACAATTGAACGCATTATTTTGAAGTAGAAATGCGTCTGACGTCACAATGGGGTATTTATTATGTACTAACAAGTTACAAACATCTCGCAAAGAAATTCGAGCGAGCCGTTTTAACGCGTGTTGGGCATAGGCGTAGCCAGGATTTTTGATTGGGGGGGGCCCAAACCACAAATCACACGCAATGACGTCATCAGAAATTTTCGAAAAAGGAACTTTTTGTGGGGCAAACATATCGTAGAATGGAAGATCTGAAGCCGTAGCCTGATGGCACTTTGCCAGGATTTTGGTAAAGGAAGAGGGCGAAAACTAATTGTTGAAAAGTGTAAAACTCTAACTTGGAAGACGTGTTGAGTAAGCTAGTGTACTCAAACGTATCAGAGACGGGGGTCTGGGGGCAGAGCCCCCAGCCGCCGATGGCTATGGGGGTCTGGGGGCAAAGCCCCCAGCCGCTGGGCGATTTTTGTAAGTTTTTGGAAAAAAAAACTATTTAAATCCACAGGTGGGCACAAGTCCGTTAATCGTTAATCCGTTAATAACGAAGCTAACTTTTTCATTAACTCGTTAATCCGTTAAAAAGTTTTTTCATGTTAACGGACTAAATTAACTTCCGTTAAGTGCTGTTAACGGACTAAAGTAACTTCCGTTAAGTTCTGTTAACTTCCGTTAAGGTTTTTATCGTTAATATCTTGCAGCTTCGTTGTGTATTTGAACTTGTTTTTATCCTGGAATTAGATTAGACTGTAAAATGTAACTTTCAAAACACAAAAAGACCACCATAGCAATAAATATTTCCTTACAATTAGCTCAACAGCGTCAATACGTGTTCTAGAAGCGAGTGAATAAAACGAAATGTAAATTACACGCAAAATGTTAACGAATTAACGGACTTTATTAACTTCCGTTAATTAAAGCTGAAAATAACGGATTAACGTTAACGGAGGTGTGAAGTTTGTTAACGGACTTGTGGTTAACGAAGCTAACGTTTTGCGTTAACTTGCCCATCTATGTTTAAATCCCATTGGATCACATTTCGCAAGAGTTCAGAGCCATTTCAAAGAACTAGATTTTTAACATTTCAAAGCCAATCGAAAAAATTGAGTTGTTCAATCTTCTTTTTGCAATTAAATCCCAAAACACGCTTAGAATCTTGCATTATGGTGTAAAATTTTAATTGTAAGTGATTTGGTCTATAGGGGGAAGTAACGAACATTGCCTCCTGCAATACTTTAGCAGTAAATAATTAAGTTTATAATAACGTTAAACGAGGGCCTGGGGTGGCAACTTTTAGGTCAAAACTCTTAGATTTCTCACAGGTTTTGCATATAAATTGTTAAAAATTTGAATTAAGGGGCCCCTGGCCCGGGAACCTTGGTCGTCAGTCAGGGGCCCTGGGGCTCCCTGGTTGCCAGTTAGAGGCCCCATAGCCCTTTGGTTGTCGGTTAGGAGCCCAGGTCCCCTGGTTGTTAATTAGGGGCCCTGGGGCTCCCTGGTCGTGAGTTAGGAGCCCTGGGGCCCCCTGGTCGTCAGTTAGGGACTCCAGGACCCCTTGGTTGTTGGTCAGGGGCCCTGGGGCCCCCTGGTCGTCAATTAGGGGGGCCCTGGGGCCCCTCATTGTCGGTTAGGGGGCTCCTGGCCCCCTGGTTGTTGGTTAGGGGCCCCCTGGTTGTTAGTTAGGGCCCTGGGGCTCCCTGGTTGTGAGTTAAGGGCACGGGGCCCCTGCTCGTCAGTTTGGCACTCTGGGGCCCCCTGGTTGTGGGTTAGGAGCCCTGGGGCCCCCTGGTTGTTGGTTAGGGTCCCTTGGTTGTTAGTTAGGGGCCCTGGGGCCCCTGGTTGTCAGTTATGGGTCCCCTGGTTTTCAGTTAGGGGTCCCGGATTCCCTGGTTGTCGGTTGAGGATTCCAGGGCCCCCTAGTTGTTAGTAAGGGCCCCCTGGTTGTTAGTTGGGGGCTCCGGGATTCACTTGTTGTCATTAATATTATTCATAAGATGCACAGAGCTGGACAGCGCTGTTTCGAGCTTTTAGCTCTCATCGGCAGCCCTCAGCTTCTCTAACAAAGTTATTCCCTAGCTGGACAAGACTCTTGGCCGAACTGGATAAACCTTAAGGGCTTGCACAGCGGCAGAGGCTTTGTAGGGAATAAACGTTTTTTCACTTGTGGTTCTTAAAAAAACAAGTGAAAAAATCGCTGAACCCTTGTAGTAAGAACAGCCATAGGCTATCCCTACTACAAGGGTTTCCCTTGTGTGACCACGGAAATCATAATCGACAAGTTTGACGTCCTTCGTGGTCGACTCCTGGGAAATCATAACGACTTCCACTGGCAGTTAGGTGGTTGATCTGGCCACCTAACTGCCAGTGGAAGTCGTTATGATTTCCCAGGAGTCGACCACGAAGGACGTCAAACTTGTCGATTAATATTATTGTTAATTACTGTTATATGCGTAATTACTGAAAAAAAACTGCAACTAAACATCGCCAGGCTACGTTGTCATAACTTTTTGTCGTTAGTGGTATTTTGATTGGGGGGGGGGCCGGGCCCCCTGGGCCCCCCCTGGCTACGCCTATGGTGTTGGGCGAGACGGCTCAGAAATGGCAGTTCGTCGATGAAGATTTTTTGCTTGTTAGCGCATTTTAGCGAGCTAGAATGGCCTTTACGAGCTCGTTAGCACGTTCTGTCATGTCGCCCCAGGTTTGATTAGGCTACTCTTTGCTACCAGTTGGCAATCGCGTTTCTTAGTCTGTTAGAAATTATACAAAATCTGCCGTTTGTGATGTCACAAACTTGCGAAATGCATGGGTGCTAATGGTGCAGAGTCAAATGGATTAAATCAGGTTTTCGCGAAAAAAGAGGATTGTAGAAAAAGGCTTGAGGCAACTTTTTATTAGCTCAAGTATTTCTCATTTCTTCAATAAAATCGATTCGGGCAGTATCTCTTCAACCGGTCGCAAATTTCGCTAGCGGTTGCTTAATAGCTTCACTTAGATAAACTGTTAAGGAATTGTAGGTCTATTTGGTGCAAATGACGTGAGAGATCTCTCTCGAAGGTAAGGTTGTCAACCTTAGCGTTGCGTCACGTCTCGCGTAAACGCACCTTAACAAAGAAAAACAGTCCAGCACCTCATAGGTGTAGCCAGGATTTTTGATTGGGGGACCCAAACCACAAATCACATGCAATGACGTCATCAGAAATTTTGAAAAAAAGAACTTTTTGTGGGGCAAAGATATCGTAGAATGGAAGATCAGAAGCTTAGCCTGTTGGCACTTTACCAGGATTATGGTAAAGGGAGAGGACCAAAACTAATCGTTTGAAAGCGCAAATGTCTAGCTTGGGAGACGTTGACTAAGCTAGTGTACTCAAACGTATCACAGACGGGGGTCTGGGGGTGGAGCCCCCACGCGCCGGTGGCTATGGGGGTCTGGGGCCGAAGCCCCCAGCTGCTGGGCGATTTTTGTAAGTTTTAGGGAAAAAAAGCTAGTTTAATCCCATTGGATCACATTTTGCATGTGTTCACAGCCATTTGAAACAACTAGATTTTCAACATTTGAAAGTCAATCGAAAAAATTTAACTGTTCAATCCTTCTTTTACTTGCAATTAAAGTCCAAAACACGTTTAAAATCTATCTTGCATTAAGGTGTAAAATTTTAATTGTAAGTGATTTGGTCCAAGTAGGGTTAAGTAAAGCACATTGCCTACTGCCATATTTTAGCAGTAAATAGTAATCCACTTGTAGGTTTTCCTTCAAGATTTTTGTTTTGTCATGAAGTTAACCAGTTATAGGAGTACATGTACTGCCAGGGGGTCAAGGCCTCTTCAATTGAAATTCAATAATTTGTGTAATGAACATTTTCCCTTGGTATTTTTTTAAAAGTATTTTGTCCGTAAAAACTGGCGAGGTGGAAGTGAATCGTTATTGAAAAATGGTACAATAGATGGTTACGCTTACGAAACATGTTATTCCTGGGCCGGATTTACATTGCGCTGGGTCCCCGGCACTTCGAGGATTTTTGCAACATCTTCCTGCCAAATATAAGTGAAGACCAAAAAAAGTCCTACCATCTGAGCACTAGGCCCTGACCAGTAGCGTACGCAGGATTTTCGAAAGGGGGGGGCAGAAAATTTGAAATTAATAAAGACCAGAATGAAGATTTTCCAGCCAAAAACCAAGTCCGTTTTCCTACCCAAACTTAGGTGAAGACCAAAAAAAAAAAAAAAAAAAGGTCTTTCTTCAGTCAAATTTAGTCCGGTTTTTGGCCCAAAAAATAGGTGAAGACCTAAAAAAAGGTGTTCACTCAAATTTGGTCCAGTTTTTGGCCAAAAAAAAGGTCTTTGCCCACCGTTTCTGTACTCAAACTTTCTGCCCAAGTTACAAATGGGGGGCATGCCACAATTTTGCATACTATTCTATGCTAATTATGCTATCCTGGCGACCCAAAGGGGGGACCATGGCCCAATGGCCCCCCTTAAATACACACCTGGACCTGACACTGCGCCATTTGGCAAATACAGCGCTGGTTATTGCATTACATTCATAAAAAGTTTAGATGAGGGCCTGAGGTAGCAACTTTTAGGACGAAACCCATGATTTCACCCTGGTTGTAATAATATTAATAATAATAATAATAATAACAGAAATTTGTACAGCGCCCTTTCCTGAAGTGAATCAGATCAAAGACGCTTTACAGAAAATCGAAAAGCAATTTACGCAAACAGCACAGTAAAAAAATATCAATATAGTCAGAGTGATTTTCGTTTATTTTTGCATACTATCTCCCTAAACAAAATCGAAAAGCTATTAACCCTCACCCTGGAAACCGAAAAGAAAACAAAAAAAGATTACAGAAAACACAAACAAGAAAACAAGCAAGGGAGTATAGATCGAGAAAATAAAACAAGCTCAAAATACATTGACTTTAGGCAAACCTTAGAGCACAAAATGAAAAAAGTAGGAAAAGCTGAAACACTATGTTGCGGGTCAATTGGCCTAGTCAATATTAAAGTATAGTAGTGCTATTAGCAATAAACAGGTCGTGGAGTCAGTTGTTGGAGTTATAGCACATTAAGTACACAGTCTGAGGGGATAATGGAACACCATAAAAAGAGTATCGAAATATTAATACTGAGCATAGCAAAATATTTAAGTACACCTAAGCTTCAACAAGCACTTGAGTAAAAAAATAAGCCTTTAGCAAAGTTTAGAACTGAGTTAAGGATTCAGCATTTGTTATATAGGTAGGTAAATCGTTCCATAACCGAGGGCCACTTACACTAAATCTACAATCACCAAATTTTGAAGAGGAGTGAGGTAAAGCCAAAAGACTTGTATCACGAGAACGTAAGGCTCGAGTAGGTACATGTCTAGATATTAAATCAACTAGATATAAAGGTGATTGACCATTCAAAATTTTAAACACTTGCATCAGAATTTTGAATTTGACTCGATGTTGGACAGGCAACCAGTGCAGTTTCATTGAAACAGGAATTATGTGAGCAGATTTACAGATACACAAAACCAATCTAGCAGCAGTATTTTGCACTCTTTGCAATTGGTTCAATAAACAATCAGGTAAACCATGATAAAGAGCATTACAATAGTCCAGGTGGAATTGTCAGGGTATTAACCAACATTTTGCAACTATCTTCATCGAGGTACTTTCTGATCTTGCCAATATTACAAATATTGAAAAAACATTTTTTAGTAATACTTTTGATCTGGCCCTCCATGGACAGATTCCTGTCTAGCAGAACACTAAGATTTTTAACACAAATGGACGAAGTCAGAGGAAAATCAACTGTATTGAACGCATTTGCAACAGAACTAGATTGTTTGCAAGTACAACCAAACAGAATACATTGAGTTTTGCTATTATTTAGCTTTAATTTGTTACAGCATAACCATTGCTCTACTGCTTTCAAACATTTTGTGATTACGTTAGCATCTAAGGTCTTGTCAGCATCAAAGGTAACATAAAACTGCATAACATCAGCATAGAAGTGGTAACTGAAACCAAATTTAGAGATTATAATGGTAAGTGGTTTAATGTAAAGAGTAAACAGTTTAGGAGCAAGAACTGAGCCCTGAGGTACACCAGAAAACAGTTGAAACAAGCGAGAAATATTATTGTTTACATCTACACAACGACTTCTGTTTTTCAGATAAGAACGAAACCAAGATAGCACTGAATTGTTAATACCAAAATAATGAGATAATCTGTGAAGTAAGATGTTGTGATCAATAGTGTCAAAAGCAGCTGACATGTCAATCATTATCAAAGCAGTAAAAAACACTTATTACCCAGAGCAAATAGTATATCATCAGTAATTCTGATGAGAGCAGTTTCTGTCAAAAAACCAGGCCTATAAGCAGATCGAAATTTGTCATGAATGTTATTGATTGCTAGATGCTCATTTCACTGCCCAGCTACTACTTTTTTTAATACTTTGGACGAAAATGATAAATGAGATATTGGTCTATAATTAGCAAGAGTGTTCGGATCTAAATTGTGGCTTTTCAATAAGGGAGAAATGATGGCTTTTTTAAATTCCAAGGGGACTTGTGAAGATTTCAGGGAGTTGTTAATGATGACAGTGATTGCATTAATGACGATAGAAGAGCATTTTTTCAAAAGAACAGCAGGAAGACGATTTAATTTGCAATTTATTGAGTTTAATGAGAGCAGAATGTTGTTTACATCAACAGTCCTGACAGGACTAAACTGGTCAAAAGTAGTCCCATCAAAGACCATATCATTCCCTTCAGAAGCACAGACAGCAGATTGATTAGTACTTAAATTTTGATGCAACATAAGAATTTTGTTTTGAAAAAAAGTAGCAAATGCGTTTGGAAGCTCATGTGCAGGACAGATCTGAGGCAGTTTATTTGATGAACAAGATTTTAGGAATTTGCCAACTACTTGATACAGTTTCTAGATGTCTTTTTTACACGTTTTGATGCTAGAAAGAATAAAAGATTTTTTAGAATTGTACTGCAGTTTATTGAATTTAGCACATTGGTCTTTGAAAGCCAGTTTGTGAGATAATAATTTTGATTTCTTCCACAGTCTTTCTAATTTTCGACATAATTTCTTAGCATTTTTCAGAACAACATTATATCAAGGAAAAGTAGTCCGCATCTGAATACGTTTCTCTACAATAGGAGCTAGTGAGTCCAGAGCCTCAGTCATAACATTGTTGTAAAGATTTACTTGTGTATCTACATCTTGAATCAGTTGAACAGATGATAGCTTCTGAGATATAGTATAGTTTTGTACATCAACATCAATGGCTTTCAAATTTCTGTATTTAATAGTTTTGCATTTGGTTGATTTAACAGAAAGAGCAAGCTTGCAAGTTACAGCAAAATGGTCTAAGGTTTTTCCACATATGGAGTCAGCTATAAAAGTCTCATGTACAGCAGGTTTTCCAGATAGTAAAGAAGAAGTTTCCAAAGTTGCTACAAAGTCTAATATATGGCCACAGTAGTATGTGCTGGTCGAAAAGTATAGGGACTGCGGGATTGAAAGGCGGGATTTGTCCAATTGCAGGACTATCTAATTGGGGTTTCATCTAAATACAGCATTGTCTCAATGCGAGATTGTAGTACTCTTAACCCTAGCTCTAACCCCAAGTTTAGTCTAGTCCTAACCCTAGCTAGTTGTAAGAATCGAACCCGAAACTTAGTGTTTACCTGAGTGTCTTACGTGAGTGTCGAACCATTGCAGGTGGTTTGCATGTGAACTGGTTCAAGTCTAAAGCTTGACCCGAGTGTCTTGCCTGAGAATCAAACCACCGCAGGTGGTTTGCCTGTGAACTGGTTCAAGTCCAAAGTATTATTTAGTAACTGGTTAAAGTGTAAGCGAACAACTAACCTGGGAATCGAACCCAGTAGTTTCTGAATCTAAAAAAGGTTATCTAGTTTATGCTATGGAATATTTTATAAGTTTTGGTTTGAACTTAGTAAAGTTTCGTGTTACTTGAAACTGTCTTGACCTAGCTGTAGCAGAATTTTTGACATCGTGGCGTAATCGTGTGGTACGGTGACCTGTCCAAAGGTCACCTGCGCTACCTTTTTAACTCTTCAAATATGGGACAAGTATGGCGGAACAGAGCTCGCACCTGTTTTATCCCAACAGTGCAAGGGTCAGTCGTTTGGCGTACGATGGTGCAATAACATTGTCTATAAATAGAGGAGCAGGTTCGTGGTGGTCATTCTATCCAGATGTATACATGCGAGTACTGCACAAAACTGTTTAATCAAAAAAGTCATTTGTTACATCCCAAGCGAGAAGTACACGAATGCATATTACGGTTTGAGTGTGAGAAATGTGAAAAAAAATTTAAAAGAAAACCGGATCTTGAGAGATATAAACGCACCTGCTGCGTTTGACATTGGTGTCGTGCTGAATTCAAATTTCCTCTGGAGAAAAAAAGTCACGGTACCGTGGTACTTTCTTAGTACCAGTATCGTCGGTACTTTTGTGGTACCAGTACCGGTACCGCGGCACTTTGCTATTTTTTGGCGATACCGGTACTTTAGTTTTGTTTTATTTTTTAGTAGGGATTTTACGAACGTAATTAAAAACTTGAAATGTTGTAAAAATGCTTGTGAATAAACCGAATAAACAACGAATCTTTTTTCTTAATTTAGTGTTTAACTGTTGGTCTTACTCGCTACTACTACCACAGGGACTTAGCGTTAGCAGTTTGCTGGCCCATTTGAAAAATTGACATTTTCTTGCAGTGGCAAAATTCTTGCAAAACAAAAGTAGAACCGCTAAGAAAAAATTGTAAGAGACGACCTACGTAATGAATACTCATCTTATCAGGAGTGAATACAGTAGCGAAGCCAGGGGGCGTGCGGGGGGACTATAAAAATTATTTAAAGCATATTTTGAAACGTTTATTGAAGGGGAGAGGGAGCTAATTTATCAAAAATAAAACCTATAAATCGGAAAAAGACTTTAAAGAATAGTCGAAAATTGGTAACCAAATTTGATCGCTTATTGAAAAATGCTTAACGTAGGTTTCATCAAAAAAAAAAAAAAAAAATGTATATAAGTGCAGAAATAGAGGGGGGGGGAGGGCTATTTAGTATAAGTTAATACCAACCACTTCTCTCGACCTTCCTTCGATTCGCCCCCCTTTATATATACTATAAAATATAGCTGTAATAGATTACTCCTTAAGAGGTTTACCAACCTAACGAAATAGAATTTTATGATGTACCAGCTTGTAAATAAGAAAACTAAAATGCTAGCGATAGCTATCTCCTACATAGCCCATTTATGCAACCAGTACGGTGTAATCATTTTTTGCGCTGCTAATTTCTATGCCACGTATTAATAGCATTAATTTTTATCGAAATAGGCCTAAAATTAAGTAATTTTTGCCGAAAAAAAAAATTTTTTTTTGAGTGCTAGGGGATCCGACCCCCACACTCTATGCCTCCGGTGGCTGGGGTCTTGCCCCCAGACCCCAATTGCCTCTGGTGGTTGGGGGATTCGCCCCCAAACCCCGCAACACCTCCCCCCATTGCAGATTTTTAGCTACGCGCCTGCATGAAGAAAAATTTACTGCACGTTTCTGCCAGCCTCCATTTGTATTAGCTTTTGGTTTTAAAAATGCCTGGAACGTTTGGTGAAGAAGATGTTTTCATTCACTAACCGTGTATAATACGGCCAAAAGTATTTCACCCGGTAATACTTATGCAGAAAAATTATCTCAAAAAATCCTTTCATCTGCACCAATCCCACTTTGGCTTTGGCCGCGATGAAGTTTTTTCTTTGTGAACATTGTACGCTCTTTTAATAAGTTTTAAAGGGCAAAACAACGCAATCTAATTTTTGTACAAACTTGTCAAGTTAAAAACACGGTTTTGTCTCTAAAAATTGTTGGGTGCCACCTCCCCGGAAACCCCACAAATTTTTAATTTTTATGAAATCAATTTTTATGAAATTACACCTCTTTTAGAACCCCCGAAATTGAACCTTACAAAAAATAAATATTTTAACCGTTTTAGCTGAAAAGCTAATTTTTTTTATATTTAGAAGAGGCCAAGAATCTTCTTGAGAGTTCCCCAAAAGCGTGGCCAAAAGTGCCAAAGCTTTTTTTGTGACAATCTCAATTGCATAATCTGTGTTCAACCCACACTCTGGTTACATTGTTGCATCCTAGATAGGGCGCTTTACGACAATTATCTCTGCTTGTGGTTTCGAACAAGCAACAAATTCAGTGGCAAAAAAATCGAAATTTACAGGACATTGGAAAACTAGAAACTCTTAAGCAGGTGCAAATTCCTCCAAGCACGAAGTAATTATCACAATGAAAGCGTGCGGAATGTCCAATAATCAGCATCTAACGCTGTGCTGTGACAAGAGAATAAATATGCTATACAACAGCAACAAAAAATGCTGTAATTTTGAAATTGTTCTCATTACGGAGGAACAAAAGGATTTTTTAAAGATCACCATTAACATGCGTCGTTCGTTTATAGGCTGGCAACTTGTTATCTCCCATCTAGCTTTAAATAAGAAATTCAAAAAGTAACTGCAGCAAAGAATCAACTAAAAACAAATCAAAACAGCTCACTTTGCCAAAAGTGCAATTTATCCCCCAGTTTCTAAGTTTTGTGTGAATGTCACTTGTGCAATAATTGGGAGCTAATGTATCGTCAGAATATCCTACAATGCCAACTTACGCACGTGATGCTTTAGAGATGACTGCTGTTTCGTTATTACTGGTGACAAGATACCAGAGGTAGAGTCGAGGATACAAGGCTCGAGGCCGAGGCCAAGGACACAAAAATAATCCGAGGCCAAGGCCAATGACAGTCTTTCCAAGGACAGACCCTCTCGAGGCCAAGCACTGGAATGCTCGAGGCCAAGGCCAAGGACTAAGGACACAGCCGCAAGTGTTCTCCGAAAAACAGGCCTTCAAAAAAGTTCTTTAGGTGATCTCCAATTCATAGGCGCACCCAGAATTTTTGATTGGGGGAGGCCTAAATCACAAATCACATGCAGTGACGTCATCAAAATTTTTCCAAACAGAAAGTTTTTGTGGGACAAAGATATCGTAGGGTGGAAGATCTGAAATCGTTGCCTGTCGGCAGGTAACCAGGATTTTGCAAAGACAGAGTGATTAAACTAATACTTAAAAAGCGCAAATATCTAACTTTGGAAACGTGTTGAGAAAGCTAGTGTAACTTAAAGGTATCGCAGACGGGGGTCTGGGGGCGAAGCCCCCAGCCGTTGGGCGATTTTTTGTAACTTTTTGGAAAAAAAGTTATTTTAATGCCACTGAATCACATTTTGCAGGTGTTCAGAGCCACTTAAAAGCACTAGATTTTCGACATTTGAAGCCAATTGAAAAAATTAAATTGTTTAATCCTCTTTTTACTTGCAACTTAAGTCCAAAATACGTTTAACATCTGGCATTTTGGAGTTAGATTTTAGTTGTAAGTGATTTGGTCCAGGTAGGGGGAAGTAAGGCGCATTGTCTCTTGTTACATTTGAGCAGTAAATAATAATTCACTCGAAGATTTTCCTTAGAGATTTTTGTATTGTCATGAAAATAAAATTTCGTGAGAACTTGCCAAATTCTCAAAAGTTTAGGGGACCTACACAAAGTGGTCGCTCACAAGGCAGTCAACGATTATTATCAGGTTTGTCAAAAATCAGCTCCATATTTTAATGCAATCACAAACACGACAAAATTGTCTACACTGGTACAAATCCATAGATCACACAGTTGCAAATGAGCTATTGCAACGCGTTTCGACCTTGCTCAAGGGTCTCATCAGGCAAAAAAAAAACAACTATGAAAGTCTCCAAAAAGTCAGGTAAGCACAGCAATGGAAAAATTTTTTTACAAGCGCATAAGTAATTACATCAAAACCTGCAGTACAACTCCAAATACGGGCAAGCTTGCCAGAGTAAAGGATTGGGCTAAAAAGCACAAATGCAGCATTGCATGTGACCACACAACAGGGTGACTTACAACGACAAGATCAAATAAAATTTTGCGAGAACTTGCCAAATTCTCAAGAGTTTAGGGGACCTACACAAAGTGGTCGCTCACAAGGCAGTCAACGATAAATTATCAGGTTTGTCAAAAATCAGCTCCATATTTTAATGCAATCACAAACACGAAAAAATTGTCTACACTGGTACAAATCCACAGATCACACAGTTGCAAATGAGCAACTGTGTGATACAAATGAGCAACTCATTTGCAACTGTGTGATCTATGGATTTGTACCAGTGTAGACAATTTTGTCGTGTTTGTGATTGCATTAAAATATGGAGCTGATTTTTGACAAACCTGATAATAATCGTGTATTGTCATGAAAATAACTTGTTATAGGAGTACATGTTTGGTCAGGGGGCCCAGGTCCCCTCAATTGAAGTTCAATGATTTGTTCAATCAGAATTTTCCATGGCAAATTTTTTAAAAAGTATTTCGTACGTAAAAACCGGCCAGGTTGGAGTTGAATTACTAAATTGTTTTTGAAAAATGGTACAATAGATGGTTACGCCTACTAACCGTGTTATTGCTGGGCCGGATTTACATCGCGATGGGCCCCTGGCACTTTGGAGATTTGCGCAATATTTTTCTTCCAAATATAGGTGAAGACCAAAAAAAGTCTTACGATTTCAGCGTGGGGCCCCTAGCTGGTGCTGCGCCATATTATGGTAGATCCGGCCCTGATTAATGTATTACGTTCATAAAAAGGCGAGATGTGGACCTGAGGCACCAACTTTTATGACAAAAATTTTCCATTTCTTCCGGGTTATACGTTTAAATTGGCTGGCAAAAATTGAATTGAGGGGAGCCCGGGGCCCGTGGTCTTCAATATTGTTGTTAGTTACTGTTGTAAGCGAAAAATGCTATAAAGAAACTGAAACTGAAGAAACAATAGGCTTTTTTTTCACAATTTTGTCATTGGTGAAATTTCAGTTGAGGGGGACCCAAGACCCTTAGCCCTCCCCTTGACTACGTCTATGCTCCAAGTGAGGAAAACAAAAACGGTGTTCGGAAATTTTCCGCGATGCTCCTGGCGTTTTCCAACGAAATTTCAACTGTTCAAAAAATAGTGCTGTCCTCTAGCCAAGGACAGGGCAATTTTCGAGGACTTGAGGCTTCGAGGCCAAGGACTTGACCTTCGAGGCCAAGGCCGAGAACTTCAAAATGTGTCCTAGAAGACTCCACCTCTGCAAGATACTGTAGTAGAATACGTAGCCCGATGACTGTAGTCCGTGTAAGTTAGGTGATCACGTCAATTGACCGTGAACAAATTAACCGGCGACAATTGGTTTTGATCAACTGACCGGCAACAAATTGGCCGGCGACACAAACCAATCGGCAACAAATTAGCCGGCGACACAAATCAACCGCTATACACAAATCAACCGCTTGTTGTTTCTAACTAAAGTTTTTGCTAAAATCCAAATTTTCTGCTTCAAAACAAACGAAAAAAAGAATTCTATATTTACAAATCAAATGAACATTTAACAGTTATAGTTAAAGTCGAAACTTCATCACATCCAGTGAAAAACGAAGGAGCTGTAATCCCTCCGCAATGCATAGATGTGTGGCTTAACTGGCTCGACTGAGAATCAAACTTTCAACTTGTTGTTATGATGATCGTTCTTCAGTGTTGGCTTACTTTGCCTAATTCGAATGTCACGGCAGCACCTGCAAATTCACAGAACTGCGAAGATTTAGAAATACCTGACTTGTACAAACATATCCTTTTAGATGATGCTAGGGGGCTAGAACTTTTTTTGCAGTATGACTCGGGAGCTGAAGAAAATAGGATATTAATTTTTGGCACCGAAAAAAGCAAAAGAGTACTAGAATTAGCAGAAAATTGGCAAGCTGATGGGACGTTTAAGGTAACCCCGCCAATATTTGCACAGGTTTACTCTGTCCACGCTTCACGACGTGGCGATCTTGTCCCTGCGTTTTACTGTTTACTAACGAACAAAGCACAAGAAACATATGAGCGGCTATTTCGCGCAGTGCGGCAACTGATACCAAATGCACATCCAACAAGTTTTTTGGTTGATTTTGAAATTTCGGCAATAAATGCAATTCGGATAGTGTTTGACTATGATGAACTTACAGTAAGTGGTTGCTTTTTTCATCTAAATGAAAATGTCAGGAAGCACATGCAGCAAATCGGACTTCAAAGAAGGTATCAAAATGATCCAGAATTTGCACTACTGCTGCATCACATACCGGCTTTGGCATTTGTTCCAATACAGCATCTGATTGAAGCTTTTGAAACATTAGAGGAAGTCATACCTGATGAAATGCTTCCACTTCTGGACTACTTTGAGCGTACTTACATAGGGCGTCGCTTGCGTGCCGCCGATGAGACCCGCCATATTCACATGACTTCTGGAACGTCCATGTTCGGGTGTCAAATGGCGACGCAAGAACCAACAACAAAGTTGAAGGTCACCACAATCTAATAAACAAAATGTTATCATGCAACACCCAACCATATGGAAATTTATAGAAGCTTTGAGGAAATTGCAGAACATAAACAAAAACAAGATTGAGGCACTCTGTGCCCAAGGGACGCCTGCCAAAAGGAGAAAATATAAGGATCTGGATGCGCGACTTAAAACCATCGTTGAAGATTTTGCAAACCGTGACATATTAGATTTTCTCAGAGGCATCCCCCACAACCTACAATTTGTGCAATAAACTTCCTTATTTGTCAAATAACAGTTAATGCAAATTTTAGTGCCCTTAATTATGTAGTGCTATATGTGTTGTTTTTTAAGTCTTTTTGTTCATTTAAATAAACGGTCAATTTAGCACGGTTAATTTATCTCCTGGTCAATTTTGATTTGAGTTAGTTGGTTTAAGGTAAATTTACGTCACGGTCAGTTGGACCCGATTAACATGTTCGCGGTCAATTGCGCCCGGTTAATTGTCGTGGAATCGTAAGTTAGATACTTTATCGAGTCAACTCCATCACTAGTTAGTACTTTGTACTCACTATAGTAGTAATACTAATACTGCAACTGCTTACTATTCTACTGCAAACTTTCTGTAAAACAAACTGTAGGTCTACGCAGTGCGCTCTAGTCGCGAAAACGAACCTAATTGCTAAAAGTGATAATTTACAATTCCGTAAACGGGGTTAGTCAGTCCAATTTTTTTCTTTTAACTTTTCAAAAAATGTACCGCAAAAGTACCACGGTACTACCGCGGTACTTTTAATTTGAAAGTACCGGTACCGCGGTACTAATTTTAGCAAAGTACCGAGTACCGGTATCACGGTATTTTTGCAAAGTACCGTGCCCACCTATGATTTTACGCATGAAAATAAATGAAAATATACCCATGTGATTCAGAAATTAGTGCAAGCCTACAACCACACCTATCACCGTTCGATTCAACGCTCGCCAGCAGAAGTTAACCCTTCTAATCAGGAGTCTGTCTGGCTGACCTTATATGGAAGTCTGCGGCCTAAAACATCGAAATTAAAAGTAGGGGATAGAGTAAGAATCTCAATGAAACGCAGACAATTTGAAAAGAGTTATTATCAAGAACGGACTGAGGAGGAGTTTGAGATTGCCGAGGCGTTCACCGACGACCCGACCTATTACAAGATCAAAGATTTGAGGGGTACTACTGTGGAAGGGACTTTTTACGAAAACGAACTTCAGAAAGTGGTTAAAAACGACAACATTTACAAAATCAAGTCCATTCTTAAAAAACGAAAACGTAAGAAACACCAAGAGTATTTTGTAAAATGGTTGGGGTACCCAGACTCATTTAACAGCTGGATACACGAACGAGACCTTGTATGTTATGCTTAATCTTTCGTCAAGCACCACTGATGTCATCACTTTTTTGTGTCAGGTGGTTGCCGTCTATATAGTAATAATTATAAGTCTGTTAAACTTGACTCGAGGTGAGGATAATAAAGAGCTCCGGGTGAGCCTTCTGTCGAGTAGTGTGGGGTATTTGCTGCCGGCCCCCATACTCACAAAGAAACATGTTTCTAATTCTACCGAGTAATTCCTCGACAGATGTTTTCCCTGACAATAAAACTTCAGACTTTAAAGTGCACTTACCAAAGTCTGTGAGTCTGGAAGGTTCTTGGGAATGCGGTTTAGCTGAGATACAGTACCCAAGATCTTGGTACACAATGTCGCAATCTTCGGAGCATTGAGTGCTCTCCAAGCAGGATAACGTGAAGGTAACAGCGTTCTTATCGCTAGGATACTACCACGATCCTCTCAATGTGATTGACCAGCTCAATCGTGAGTTAGAAACATCTTTCACAGCTGCAGCAGACAAGTTAATGGAAAGGGACCAAAGAGGGACCCTACGTCAGGGTTGACGACACTCCCGCAATTGAAGACACATTTATGCTTCGACCGTTATTCTCAAGCAGTGTTGTTGGAAATCCAAGAGACTCAGCTTAGAAATATGAGAGTCAGATTTTTTTTGCATTAGCACGCATGTTAGGTTTTGACACGTCGAATTACAAACGACCGGGGTTGTATGTAGCTTCAAGGGTTGTAAATTTAAACAACACCAACACTATATTCGTTTACAGCGATTTAATTCAATCACAAATTGTCGGTAATACACTGACACCCCTTCTAGACGTCGTTGCTGTCCAAGGTGGACCTAGAGATCTGGTCTGCAGTAGGTTCGATAAACCGCATTACAAACCTGTTTTGAGAAAACACTTTTCCGATATCCACATTTCTTTACGCGATGATCAAGGCGAACCTATTCGGTTTGAAAAGGGCAAGGTTATCGTGACTTTACATTTGAGAAGAGCGAAAAAAGGTATCGCGATAAGTTTTAGTGGAGCGATTTTATTCGAAGAGATTTTGTTTTGTTTTCAATAGAAAGTTCTTAATTCAGACTTCGCGCAAGCTTTAATTGGGACTTAATTTGGACTTTACCATTTTTTTTGTTCGCGAATTTTGGCAGATGAGGATTGATTTGCTTATAACTAGCAAACGGTAAAACCTAGAAAGTTGAAAGTTGGACTCAACATAAGAATGAACAAAAGCGTCAAGTGCGCCAATTTTGGAGGTCATAAGTCACGTGATTGTAAATTGAGACACAAAAAAACAAAAAAAACTTGGCGATTTTTTGCTGGAAAAGCTATTGATTTGCTTACAATTCCAAAACCACTTGACGTGCAGAGCTGAAATTTGGACACAATGTGGGTACTTATGAATGCTTTATGCACATTGAGTTTGAGGACTAAAACTTTACAGGCCGAAAATTAAATCCCCAAAAAGGGGCTACCAAATTTCAAACTTTTCAACCACTCACGCCAGACACATAAAATTTTCAGGGTAGGCAAATAAGTAAAACAGATAAAATTTGACAAAATTTGAGGTATCAAATTGGAGGGTCCCCCTCAAAGGGGGCCACCAAAATTTAAAATTTTTGAACCATTACAGCTAGATGGATCAAATTTTCGGAATGGGTACACATTAGAATTAAACTAAACCTAAAAACTGGGGATTCGAAAATGGGGGTGCCCCTTAAACAGGGGCGCCAAAATTCAAACTTTTTAACCACTTACTCTAGACTGATGAAATTTTCAAAATAGATATAATATGACAACATTTGGGGATATCAAAATGAGTGTGTCCCCTTTAAACGAGGCCAACAAAATTCAAACTTTTTAGCCACTCAATTTTGTCTTTTTACCTTTTTTATTCTTTTACCTTTTTTATTAAAATGAATTTTGTCTCTTTACCGCAACCACTAGGCAAACAAGTTTTATAGCTTGTTTAACAGCTAAACAGCTTTTATTTGCCTTTGCTTAACTGCTTAAACCTGTTTTGAGAAAACAATTAGGTATCGGCAAATTAGAATGCATTTTATCAATAACAAAAAATATACAGCAAAAAACATGCCACAAATCGCATATTTCTTCACAAAAAAACAATACGACATATTATCGCAATAAAAATCAATTCAAAACTTTCACTCCAAGTCGATTGTTGATTTCTTCCTAAAACACTACCCAGTCATCATTTGACAATTCATCCCTCGGCCAAGCATTTTATCAATTTGTTTTCCAGTGCTCCAGAAAATCACAAATTTTTTTATTGTAAAACTATTCTTTATTACGTAATAAGATGTGAGCAAATATTCCCTTTTGCAAAATTATTTTCGAAAAAAGTCGATATCTCAAAAATTAGAAAAAATAAAAACTTCAAATTTTTACCATTAGCTAAAAACTCAGCATAAACTTGAAAAACTGTTCAGTTTTAAACCGATTTATTTTACTACTAACAAATTAAATTTGTTTGAAAAAGTTAATACTGTGATGGTTAATGGTTGTTTATTGTTTTTATCGTTTTTGTCAGATCGTTTTTGTCAGATCGTTTTTGTCAGTTTGTTTTTGTCAGATCGCTCTCAATTTGTTTCTCACCATAACTCGTCATCTGATACTTTAATAAACAGATTCGGTGTGCCACAGGGAAGTAATCTAGGTCCTCTCTTATTTCTAATCATATTAGTGATATCCCTCATGCTCTAAATTCAAACCCAAGATTATTTGCCGACGATACTTGCTTAAACATCAACGCGGTTACCCCTGCTATGTCGAGCGAAAAAATGAATTTAGAACTAACTACTGTACATAAATGGATTACAGCCAATAAAATAACAGTAAACCCCCAAAAATCTCTCTGCTTAATAATACCACCCAAAAAGAATCATCGCATATCAAATATTTCAATAAATTTTAATGACTCAGTGATAAAGATTAATGACACATTAAAATATCTCGGTATTACAATTGATAATAAATTGAACTTCGAAGAACACATTAATGCGCTTGCTACAAAAATATCTAGATCACTAGGAGTCCAATGCAAACTTCGTCGTCATATTTTACCTAAATCAGCACTACGTAACTTATACCATTCAATGATTCACCCTCATTTGCTCTACGGAATCACGGTTTGGGGAAATGCTTTTGACAAACACTTAAAAAGATTAGCAACCCTACAAAATAAAGCTGTTAAACTAATTTCTGGAGCCCAATGGTGCGATCATGTTACACCTTCCTATTTAAAGCTACAAATCCTAAAGCTGAATGAATTATTGATTAAGAACAATGTACTAAGAAAATTAATAATAAGCTATAGACAGTATACAGAGTCTTATAGGCACAATCAAACCTTTGATTAACAGCCTAAGACATACTGTTTCGGAATCGACATTCGTCTTTGTAGTCGATTTGTACTTTAGCCGGTAAAGATCTAATTTATAGCAATAGCTTCATTCGGTAATAGTTTAATTTATAGCTTTAGTTTCTTTGGGTAAAAATTTTTCGGTCAAGGTTCATTTATTTTGTTAGCTAGGCTATCGCTCTTCTGCGATAGATTTGTACTTTAGTCGGTAACGATTTGATTTATTGCTATAGCTTCATTCGGTAAAGATTTAATTAATAGCTCTAGTTTTTTTGAGTAAGGATTTTTCAGCTAAGATTTATCTATTTTGGCTAAAATTGACTGAATGATGGGTAAAGATTTATTTATTACAAACGTAATCGGTAAAGATTTATTCATTGATTGGTAAGTTGGTAAAGATGCTTGTTTTGAAGATTTTTATCACTGGTGATATTTGTCCTTTTTGGCCTTGCTAGCCTTACTGATGAGCCCTGAGATTGGGCGAAACAGCTGTCTAAGGCATGCTATGGGAAATTATTTTGCATTGAACTATTAAAATTATCTCTTGTAGTATTGTGGTTATTTTACATTTTTTGGAAAAAAAAAAAAAATTGTGTCATGAACTGGTTAATTTGCGATTTTTTGCCTTTCTACGCTCATGTTCATACCTGTAGTCCTAGCTATACTGACGAGGAATAAAAGACGAATGTCGATTCCGAAACAGTATGTCTTAGGCTGTTAATCAAAGGTTTGATTGTGCCTATAAGACTCTGTATACTGTCTATAGCTTATTATGAATGAATTATATCTATACGAAGTTGCTAAGCTAATGCATAAGCACACGCGTAAGAAATTACCCACGAGTCTTTCCACACTCTTTGCCCCGGTCAAAGCGATACACACACGAAGCACTCGTTTAGCATCATCCGAATTAAACCTTTACCTACCCAGATACAAATCTCAAAAATTACAAAAAAGTTTTGAATATCAGGGAGTCAAGATATGGAACTCGGTACCACAAGACCTAAAACAGTTACCCTTTAATCGATTCAAGACGAAGTACAAAAAGCATTTACTCTCAAAATATAAATGAATTTTTCAAGCACCAAAAAGGAGTTATTTATCACAATATATTATAGTGGTTGATAAAGTTTTTCAAAGTTAATAAATTTTAACTCTACTAATTCAAAACAGCAAACCTCAGTAATTGATTTAGAATAATAAGGTGGCTGCTCGACTCGATGACCGAGAGGTCCTTCGCAGCTTCCTGCTACATTTCATTTTAAACAAATGTTTGTGTTTGTCTGAAGTGATTATCGAAGTGCAAATAAACGTCAACGTTCCTTTCAATGGTATGAAAAAACAAAAAAAAAATTGAGATTTGCCTGTTTGCCTTAATTGGTATGCAAGTTTTATGGCTTGTCAAAGAAACTCATGCTAAGTGGCTAATTTAATCAGGTTTTGGGAATTAATTTGATCTTTGCCAGGAAATATGGGAGCAACACGCCATTGTTTGAAATAAACCTAATTTTTGTCTTTAATTGCAATTTAAATTTTTTTTTAAAGTCAATAATGGTCAATTTGCTTTGCAAAACATAATTCAGTTACATTTTGACAATTTCAAATGCCTTAAAAGTGTATGCCAAATGCCTTGAAAGGAAATGTCGAGAAATAGTGGAATTAAAACTGGAAAACTGCCAGTGCGGTTTTCGTTCGGGTTGCAGCACCACGGACCAGATCTTTACTCTGAAGCAAATCTTTGAGAAATCTTAGGAGTACGGAAAAGATCTCTTTGCATGCTTTATTGATCTTGAAAAAGCATATGACCGAGTTCCTCGGGATAAACTTTGGAAGGTTTTGCGGGAATGGCATTGATGGTCAGTGTTATGTGCCATTAAGTCATTTTACTGCCGACCGGAGGTTTGTGTTCGGGTAAATGGCAAGCAATCAAAACCGTTCTAATCGTTCCATGTGGGCGTTGGGCTTCGGCAAGAGTGCGTTTTGTCACCTCTTCTTTTCATTGTTTACATGAATTGGATTGACAAATGCAGCCAAGCTGATGAGTGTGCCACGATTGGGAATTGCAAAATCAGTTGTCTGCTATTCGCTGATGATTTGGTCTCCCAACAGAAAGATTGCAGCTTAGATGGTTCGGCCATGTAAGTTGAATGTCTCAGGATACACTTCCCAAACAAGTTTTACTTGCCAAAAGCAAATGGGAGAAGACTCGTTGGACGACCAACAACTAGATGGACCAATTACATTGAGGATCTTTGAAGAAATTGCATAAGACTTCGCCGAAGCAAAATGATGGATGTGATGGAAGACCGTGAAGTATGGCGGCTTAATCTTGAGCTGCTGCCCTCGCAAACCTCACGGAAAAGCCGGCAATCAAAAAAGAAGCGCGTAAAAAAGTTACCAATTTTCACTGCAAAACTATTGTTTATTCCATGATAAGGTGTGAGCAAATATTCCCTTTTGCCAAATTATTTTTGAAAAAAGTCGGATATGTCAAAAAGCAGAAAAAATAGGCATTCGAAATTTTTACCACTAGCTTAAAAATCAGCATAAACTCAAAAAATTTCAGTTATAGCTTGGTTATTTTACTTAAAAGAATCAAATTTTTTTGAAAAGTCAGTAATGCGAGTGGCTATAGGCGGGCTTCCATTCCAAAATCCTAACTTTTGGTAGTTGAAGGTTGTATCACAGATCTACACAATTGTGAGGTCTACAAACTAATTTGAGGTTTATATTTCAAGTTATGCTAAAATTTAATTTTCTTTCCAAAACGATAATACAATCGCCGGGCTTTTCGTACAGCCCCAACGAAGAACTTACACTTTTAGTTAAAAAAAACATAAATCTGAAATATAGCGCATTAAAAGTTAGTAAAAATTTACAAAATTTTAGAGCGGCTGGAGACTTGACTCCAGATCTCTGCATCTAAAACATAGCAATGAATACTTGATTTAGTACAAATTTGTGCTTTGCCCCCCCCACCCCTCTAAAATCCATTTGCCTCTTTCTGATTTTGTCAATGGCTATGGGCTCGCTGAGCAACTTCGGATAGGTCGGAAAGAATTAGCGGCACTGTCGCTTTCTCTTGACATGATTAAAAAGCCAAAAAAAATTAACGAACTGGGTACTGTAAAAGATGACGTAAGCATATTAACAAATAAACTTTCAAGACAAACCTTTAAATTAAAGAGGACTTATTATATAAAACATCACCAGTTACTAACTTGAAAAAAAATCTAGAACGAAAGGTGCGGAAATGTCTTTTTTAATGTCGTTAACATTGCAAGTAACAACAACACGTTTTGATCAACAAGCATCAAAATTACCAAAATTATTCTGTAACTTAATTCGGCTTTGTAACTTAAATACTTGACAAGAATTTGCCTTGCGGCATTTTCTTAAAATCCAAACCTACACCCACAATTCACAAATAGCCTGTTGCGATATGTTTTAAAAGAACTATGTTATACTCCCGTCATTTTGCATCTCAAAATGTTCCCTTTTGTAAAAGTTGATATATTTATTCTAAGACGGTGTTCCAGGTCCAGTTAAGATAAATTTCAGTAGATAGTTTTCAGCTATTTCTCGCTGATTTTGTAACAAACCAAACAAAAATGCTCTTATCTTTATTTAAAAATAATAAACTTTCAATTTGCCCTGACATTGAGCTCTCTGCAACCTCAAGTACCTGAAAGAACATACCTGGTTCAATATTACTTGATCAATTATGCAATATTATGCAAATTTTATTGGTGATAAATGACATAGCATGAAAAAAGCTACGCTATAGGCAAAAGAGTTCCACACAAGCAAAGTTATTTTGACATTTTCCATTTATCTATTTCATTTCATTGCAGGTCGAAAAAAGTTCTTAGTTTGCGCACGCAATTTGCAGCTTTTCGCTTTTGTGAATGTGCTCGTATCATTTTGGCAAACGAGGAGTAACAATCAATTGACAAAGCGCATAATACTACTACTGCAGCGGCAAATTTTTTAGAAACTCCATGACTACTGCGTAAATGCTTTTACAGCGAAAAAAATACATGTGAAACCTTCAGCAATTTGCTTGTGGAAAAAACCCGATGCTTCCGTCCGGCAAGTAGTTCTTCAAAAAAACAGCGTCTAGATGTAATAGCTTCAAAATTCTTGATGCAAACAAATTGTATAGAAACTTGATCGTGTGATCCCGGTCTTACGATACTCAATTGCTCATCTATCAAAATGGCCGAGTATAAAAACAAAGATCTTACGCACGCGAGCGCAAAGCCCCTACAAGAACTGTCAAATATGGATCGCAAAATATACATTATAACATCTATAAAAGTCATCGGTGTTGTGCATTAAGATATTGTTTTTTACTTTCGAACACCATAAATGCATTGGAAAGAAGCTGTAAGATAATTTACATATTTTCAAGCCAGAAGATGCTCGTTTTGAGGCAACTTCGGGTTCCGTTTTCCTCGTATTCAATCTCTGGTTTCAGACAATGCTCTCCAAAAAATCTTCGCAGTTTTTTCTTAGCGTAAATTCTATTCTGCTGCGTTCACTTTGGTAGAATAAAACTGGGAACATACAAAATGTCCGTGTTTTTTACACCAAAGCAGTACTTGTTGTCGGCCATGATAGTTGCAAACTCCTACAATATAATAAAAAACCGAAACAAATGTGAAATGAAATTTAACATTAACTGTAGTTTTTGAAAATTTTTCTCAAAACATAAAAAAGATAGCCAACTAGACACCAAATAACTTTTAGACAACGCAATATTATTTAAATTAGACCTGGTTTTCTGGTTTTAATTTTGAAGAGATTTTACGCTATTAAATTTTAGGTTAGTCGAGGATTTCTCGGCAATTTTACAAACTAACGCATGTTTTATTTAATCTGAAACGCATTGTTTAATATGGCGAAAGGGAACATATCTTATTCAACTTAGAAAACGGTTTTTAATTTGGCAAAGGGGAACATTCTTGACTTTTCTTTATGACGTAATAAATAAAAATATGCCTGAAATATCAGGACAAACTTCAACATCGTATTTATTACGTCATAGTTTGAGAGCAAAGGCGCATAAAAACTGGATTATCTCGGAAAGTTAAAATTAAAAAATCAAAAATATTTTCTTTTGCAAAATGACGGGAGTATATGAACAGTCTGTTTAAACTTTAAAAACAAAATCAGAACAATGTCTGCCTCAGAAATCATCATGAAAAAAGATAAGAAAACCGGCGAAATTCATAAATATAAATCAAATTCTTCTATCAATGATAATGCAGAGTCTAACTTGAGCGATTAAAAGTATTAAATTTTGGAGGGCCCATTTTGTGGACTAACTCAATCTTCTCCAATCCTTCAAAATGATCATGTATCATTTATATCTAGTTACATCAACCTTTCCTTAAAATTTTATTCCTTTATCTCAAGTAGTAAAAAGTTCAAATTTTAAAGAACTTGTTTGGGACGTTCCGCCATCGTGACATCTCCAATGTTTAATCGTTTTGCGTGCTTCTGGCCTAAAGGCTACTAGCGTGGAAGCCTAGGGAAGAGCCACCAGAACGGCGACTACTTAAATACAAGCAATGCGAAAAAGTTGTCTTCCTGGGCTTCCGCGCTAGTAGCCTTTAGGCCAGAAGCGCGCAAAACGATTTAACATTAAAACTCTGGCCCGCAAACGTCAAAAGCATCATAATTGATTTATTAGTAAAATCAAAGAACAAGGTTGGGTTTAAATAGCCAAAATTAAGCATGCGAGGAGACGTCTTCTATAGCTCAAGCAGTAGAGCAGAGGACCGGTAATCCAAAGGCTGCAAGTTCGAATCCTGTGGGAAGACAACTTTTTCGCATTGCTCATATATTTAAGTAGTCGCCGTTTCGGTGGCTCTTCCGCGCTGGTAGCCTTTAAGCCAAAAGCACGCAAAACGGTTAAACATTAAAACTCTGGCCTGCAAACGTCAAAAGCATCATAATTGACTTATTATTAAAATCTCCAATTTTGTTATATATTTACATCGCTTTTCTACTCACCTATTCTGAAAATTTTGTTTGTCTAGCTTGATAAACAAAAACATTTCATTTTTCGGGAGAATCTTGTAACATCGAACTCTTAAATTTTGCTATGCTTTATCTTTCATTAATTTCATATTTGTTTTATTTCGCTTCATTCAAAACATAAACAAAGTCTCATGCATACAATTAAATAGAACAGGAAGCTATGAAGGACTTCTCGGTTATCGAGTCAAGGAGCCACCCAAACCTTAGTCATGTCAAGCTGCTGGGCGTGTCTTGAATATGTTGCGTATATACAGTAGGTCAAACTTGAGCTTTTGTCAATTTTGAGTAATTAGAACTGTGAATCATTTGTAATTTAACAATAAATATTTTTTGTATTTTATTTAAATCGATCGAATGGTAATTTTTTAAATTCATATGGTACCAAGTTCCAAATTTTGGCTACTTAATATTTGAAACTTTTTGGTAGGTTTTTTGTTTGTATCTTAGTAAATACAAATTAAGTTCAGAGGAGCAAAGCGAGGCGCGTTGTTCGTTAGTGTATCGCTCTAACAGAAGTAAAGTGACGATTTAGGTGGTTCGGTAGCTTTTTTCGTGAGTTTTTGTGCATTAATTTTGCAACTTCGTACACTACACTATATACAAGTTTTTCAGGTTTAAGATTTGTAATCGGTGGTAAAATGGTGTAACGTGATCCTGCCGCTATGCACCTGCAACTATTTTGACAGTTTTATTTTGAAAAATAACCAATCTTTTCAAATGATTATCATAAGTGTTACACCAGATTACAATGCCTCATAATAAATGAGAGTGTACCAATTGTACCATGCTATAATACAATTTACGAAGAGCTGTAAAAAGTAAGATGTTCTGCAATTTAGCCAAGATACCAACAGATCTAGATATTTTACATGTTAACTTGATAATATATTTTGCAAAGTTTATTTTTTCATCAATTGTAAAGCCCAAATATTTTGCTGATTCATTGACAAAAACTGGATTTTTATTGAAAAGTATTTCGTTAGGTTCGATAAGATTGGTAATTTGGGGGACAATATTAACGCTGAAGATTTTTTAGGGTTAAGAGTTTTTTTGTTGGCTTTCGTCCATTCTAGTACACCAGTAATACACTTAGTAACTCATGATTAAAATCAAACTTATCCTTAAACTGTCATTTTTCTAACTCAAGTGCTAAAAAATTTTAAAGTTTTAGAGGCTCATTTGGGGTAGAACCCCAAAACGTGGTACCCCAAAATTTTCCCATTATCCATCTTTCATATTCACCCATAGGCGTAGCAAGGATTTTTGATTGGGGGGGAGGCCCAAACCACAAATCACTTGCAATGACGTCATCAGAAATTTTCGAAAAAGGAACTTTTTATGGGGCAAAGGTATCGTAGAATGGAAGATCTGAAGCCGTAGCCTGATGGCACTTTGCCAGAGCGAGAAGTAAGGGAGAGGGCGAAACTAATACTTAAAAAGTGTAAATGTTTGACTTAGGAACGTGTTGAGTAAGCTAGTGAAGTCAAATGTATTACAGACAGGGGGTCCGGGGGCGGAGCTCCCACGCGCCGAATGGCTATGGGGGTCTGGGGGGCAAAGCCCCCAGCCGCTAGGCGATTTTTGTATGTTTTTGGAAAAAAAAACTATTTAAATCCCATTAGATCACATTTCGCACGAGTTCAGAGCCATTTCAAAGAAGTAGATTTTTAACATTTCGAAGCCAATCGAAAAAATTGAGTTGTTCAATCTTCTTTTTGCAATTAAATCCCAAAACACGCTTAGAATCTTGCATTATGGTGTAAAATTTTAATTGTAAGTGATTTGGTCTATACGGGGAAGTAAGACACATTGCCTCCTGCAATACTTTAGCAGTAAATAATAATCCACTCGATGATTTTCCTTAGAGATTTTTGCTTAATCATGAGGTTTACCACTTATAGGAGTACATGTACGGCCAAGGGGCCCAGGCCCCTTTAATTGAAATTCAATAATTTGTTCTTTGAGCATTTTCCCTAGCTATTTTTTTTTAATATTTTGTGCGTAAAAACTGGCGTGGTGGAGGTGAATCGTTATCGAAAAATGGTACAATTGATGGTTACGCTTACTAAACATGTTATTCCCGGGCAGGATTTACATTGCACGGGGCCCCTGGCACTTTGGGAGTTTTTGCAACATCTTCCTGCCAAATATAAATGAAGACCAAAAAAAGTCCTATTATCTGAGAACAGGGCCCTGGCACTGAGCCATATGGCAAATACGGCGCTGGTTATTGCATTACGTCCAAAAAAAGTTTTGATGAGGGCCTGAGGTAGCAACTTTTAGGACAAAAACTTTTGATTTCACCCTGGTTATACGTTTGAATTGGTTGGAACAAATTGAATTAAGGGGGTGCGCCGGGCCCCCTGGTCGTCAATATTATTTATTGTTAATTACTGTTGTACGCGTGTACTGATGTACGCAAAGATGCTAAAAGAAACTGAAAATGAAGAAACAAGGCTTTTTTGACAAATTTGTGACATTGGTGGCATTTTGATTGAGGGGGCCAGGGTCCCCTCGGCCGCCCCCTGGCTACGATGATTTTGAGATAAGATGGCTCCCCTAATAAATTCTTTCATAAAAAAAAAACATTTAAAGCAAAATTAAAATTACTTTTTTTCCAAAACGTGGAGGACTCGAGTCAAATCACTTGACAGTTTTTTGAAACGTCCAAGAATTGCATGTCGTTATTATGACGTGGACATGTGGTCGTCATTATTATTGCTTACTGTTGTACGCGTAAATCCTAAATTAAAGAAACTGCAATTCCGGACAGGGACAACATACTGGCTATGCTCTCATTGTATTTATCATTGGTAGTATTTCAATTTGGGGGGTTTGCATTACCGCCCGTGTTATTACATTAAGTTCATAATAACGTTAAACGAGGGCCTGGGGTGGCAACTTTTAGGTCAAAATTCTTAGATTTCTCACAGGTTTTGCATATAAATTGTTAAAAATTTGAATTAAGGGGCCCCTGGTCCGGAAACCTTGGTCGTCAGTCAGGAGCCCTTGGGCTCCCTGGTTGCCAGTTAGAGGCCCCAGGGCCCCTTGGTTGTCGGTTAGGAGCCCCGGGCCCCCTGGTCTTTAATTAAGTGCCCTGGGGCTCCTTGGTCGTTAGTTAGGGACTCCATGGCCCTCGTGGTTGTTGGTTAGGGGCCCCGGGGCCCAATGGTTGTTGGTTACGGGCCCCAGAGCCCCCTGGTTGTTATTAGGGGCCCTGGGGCTCTATGGTTGTGAGTTAGGGGCCCCCTGGTCGTCAGTTAGGGACTCCTGGGCCCCCTGGTTGTCGGTTAAGGGCCCCAAGGCCCCCTAGTTGTTAGTTAGGGCCCCCTGGTTGTTAGTTAGGGGCCCAGGGCTTCTCTGGTTGTCATTAATATTATTGTTAATAACTGCTATGTGCGTAATTACTGAAAAAAAAACTGCAACTAAACATCGCTAAGACTATGTTGTCATAATTTTTTGTCGTTTTTGGTATTTTGATTGGGGGGGGCCTGGGCCCCCCCTGGCTACGCCTATGTATTCACCTATCCTGAAAATTAAGCTTTTTGGCTCAAGCGAATAAAAATTTTAAATTTTGGAAAAGACCCGTTTGAGAAGGACCACCCATTTTGATACCCCCGAATTTTGTCTTATCAAAACCTCTCTTTATATTTGCCTACCGTAAATATTTTGTGTGTCAATCTAATGCGGATAAAAAGTTTTAATTTTGGAGAACTTGTTTGGGGAGAACCTTCTACTTTGGTACCTACAAAATTTACTTTTTTTTGTTTGTATTTATCCTAAAAATATCACGTATCTACCTTGAGTGGTTAAAAATTTTGACTTTTAGAGGATACGTTTGAGGGGACCCCCAATTTGGTATTCCAAAACTTTGTTTTGTTATAACTTTTTTCTTTATATTTATACCCATCCTGAAAGTTTCATAGCTGTGTCTAGCTTGAGTGGTTAAAAATTTAAAAATTAAGAAATTTAAGCCCGTACAAGGTAGAACCCAATTGTGTTATCCAAAATTTTGCTAGGTTTAGTTTATTTTTAATACCAACCAATTCTGAAAATTTAATCCAGTTAACTTCAATGCTAAGAAAATTCAAAATTTTGAAGGACGCTTTTGAGGGGGAATCTCCAATTGTGGCATTCCCAATTTCAGGCTGGACTTTGTCCTTCCTGACATCTCCTATACAATGGCTCAAAGTTTCAATTCCGTACGTTTAGCGGTTTAAAAGTAGATAGGTTGAGAAGAAAACCAGAAAAAAAAGAAAGAAAAATAGTATCCAAGTCAATCGTGGTAAATGAACATAACCATAAGAAAGGTGGTTGATAATGTGTTTGAAAACCACAAGCCATTTTTCATCAGTATCGGTACTTACCGAGATATACTGGTTCAAATTTGGCCACTTTTTGACTACTTTTGGTCTCTGAAATTGAACGTACGTATGAAGTCTCTATTTGCCCCATGCTGTGTCCAAATTTCAACTTACCACGTTCAACAGTTTTCGAGTTAAAAGCAAATTAATAAATTTTCGACAAAAAACTGGCAATTTTTACTCAATTTTTAAATTCTTTAACCTCGATTACGTGACCTATAATCCCCCGAATCGGCATACATGATGTTTTTATTCATTACCATGTTGTGTCCAAAATTTAGCTTTCTGCGTTTCACGGTTTTTGAGTCATAAGCAAATCAAATAAGTTACGTTGCTCAATCATTCAGTCAGTGTCAGTTTATTCATGTACAGTGCACGCAAACAAAGAAAAATCCACATTTAGAATATACAGTACAGTTGCAAGTACTGTAAATAAAGTTCGATACATAGAGAGACCACGAAAGAGCGAAGCGCTCACCGAGTCATGGCCACCCTATTTCACACAATTTTGCTTTTATGAAGTTATGCACAGCGTTTCGTTGTAAGTCCTCAAGGAAGGTGACAGACACAGCATTGATGCCCATTTCCTTTACAGTTCTTTCAACGTACAGTAGAGTAAAACACTAGAACAATCTCATTCTTTTGCTATAGCCAACATAGATTTGGGCTTCGAGCAAGTATTTAAAGTATGATATTCACTTTATACGCCATGAACTACTTCATATCAATCCTTACAATTAAGACTGCATTTTTTTGAAAGAACAAATTATGCAGAAAAAACGAGCATCACTTCTGCTAGCCCAACCGCTTTCTCCAAAATGCAAATAACTTACAGTATTACAATATGCTATTGTGTAAGATTTAGATTTTTAAGCAATTGAAAACAAAGGGATTAGTTATCGCAATATATCAAAAATTTGGAAAAATCATACCAAATTCTATTTGTACTTTAAGATCAGATCGGCTTTAACTGCTTCTTTAAATTTAGGAAAAAAAAGATCTTTCCAATTCGGTCGCAAGATATTCTAAATTTGGGCACCACTAAATTGCAATGCTTTTTTGGCAGCATTCGAGTTTATAGCATGTAAATAAAAGTTGCTGTAGCTACGAGTACTGCATCTTGTGTTGTACTTATGTACTGTTTCAATGGATGTAAAATATTGATTGTATAAATTTGGAAGTTTATTGTGTTGGAAGAGATTCATAAATTTTTCCATTTCTAAATGATGCATATCCTTGACTTTTAAGTTTTAATTCATGATACAAGGTTCTGTTTTTTTACATGTTCATTTTTGCTGACATTGCAAATAATTCTTTTAATTTGATTTTGAAGGACTTGCAATGGCTGCAAGATTGAATGGTTTGTTGAACTCCATACTGTGATCTCATAAAGTATGTGCGAGTTCACTAAACTATAGTACAACATTAAAACGGTTTTCTGACAGATGTAGTGTCAAAGATGCTCAATTGGCCGAGTACCATTATGGCCGAGTATTAGGGTGATCCATTTGCCTATCAAAAATTAAAACATTGACCTATACAGCTGACTGTACTCTCATTTGTTTTCTGTCATGTGAAAACCCACCAGAAAAATTTTGAAGCAAATCGGACCAACTTTCACGCTTGCACCTGACACGATTTTAAATTGGGGGGTCGCGCTCCCCAAAAATATGATTTTTAACATATCTCTTGTTCTGAACATGCTAGAAAGCTGGTTAATACATGAAAAGTTGCAGAATTTTATTACAAAGTATTATTTTTAACAAAATTTGACATGACTAAAGTATAAGTAGATTTTGATTAAAGTAAAAAAAACTGCATTTTTTGATATTTTTTCTCATTTCAAACAGATTTCGTATAAGTTTTGTTTTAATGTATCAAAAAGCGAATGGTAAAGATGAAAATTATCACATATTAAGCATCAAAAATAATGTCAAAAATCAATATTGAGTACAGTCATGCCTAAAAACAATAAGTCTATCGTTTCCTTCTTTTAGATGGCTGACGCAGATTTGGAGTTTTTTTTCGATGAGTTTTTACCACTTACAAGTAAGACTGAAACTTGTCTTCACTTTTAGATCAGAGATATAGCCCCAAAAAGTCTGCCACGAGCTTCACAGCACGCTCAGCACCTTCATTGGTAACCCTGAAGCTGTTGAGGATGGTTGTACCTTGTTGGTAGAACGGATCATCTTTCCAATCTTCAACAGGCTTTTGAAGGAATTTAGTGGGGAGCTTTAGGGTTGTGAAAAACATCCTGTTATCTGCAGTGACATATTCTCCAAGATTTTTTTTCGTGGTATCTACTGCGGAAAGGTTTGGCTTTCCCCAGGCACGTCCGACACGATTTTCAAAGCTGTTACTTTCTGGCATAGACATTATAGCATCAGCAAGCCCTTGTTTTTGCTCCACCACAAGATCTTCATCTCACAATGCAAGAGTAACCATTTCTCCAACCATGTACCAGGTATGTCTTAAAAAGGTTTTTTCTGCCGACTTGGCAAGACATTCATCTATCTCCTTGTAATTCTTGATGTTTTGCAAAAGAGTCAGATCTTGTATAGGAGCAGAAGTAGCAACAGAGCAGTTAAGCCACCAGTCATTCAGCACAAATGTACAGAACTGCACTATACGCTCCATCTTTTTTATTTGATCGTTGGTGGCAATATCACGTGGCAGATATTCTTGTGGCAGAATAAGCTTATAGCAGTAAAGCTGCTTTCCCATCCAACGAGCCTTGTGGACAGCTTCTGGTCTCTGAAATCTATAACTAGTAGCATTGCCCAAGTGGACATCCATCAAATCCAGCAGCTCTTTGTAATCCCCTCTTGGATAGACCCCTTCTCTTCTCAAATCCAAAATCACTATCTTCATATGCTGCAGTTGTTTGTTTAAAAACTCTCCGTCTACGGTGCATGTATGAAGAGGTTGATCTTTAGGTGTAAGCAGCAAACCCAGAATCTCTAAAATGCTTAAAAATACCAATTTCTAAACTCCTAGATGTTTCCACGTTGAGATCATTCCAGATTTACCTGAGAAGGGTCTCGCCGATGTGCTTCCTACATGCTGCCCAAAGAAGTGGACGTCCCAGTTTGGTCTGCATGGTTGTGCAAGCTGCTGTCAAGTGCCCTGTGGTAAAACAAAGTTGATGTTAAATTTAGTAACATTACAGAGAATAGTAAAAAGAAAGATTACAATTTGCAGAGTACACCTTTATCATATGGCATTAAGTTTCTAGTGTTGGTAAAATCAATCACCCGTATTTGATGATGTAGTGTCAAACACCATGCTCGCTATTTCCTCTTTGCAATTCCACTGAGAAACAAGAGTCATCGCTGCATCACTAATGAACGTTCCAGAAGCTTGCGAACTCTTTACTGGCAAAAGAGGTGCTCCAAGAAGCTTTATCCCACCAACTCCTGTAGCAAATAAAATCACATACTAGTACTGGAAAACATTCCACAAACCTTTCACTCATCCTCTCACCAGATATAAGTATTGGTAGTCTATCATCCACCTGGGTCATTCCATTATAAGACAGTCAAAATTTTCAAATTTTGTAACCCACCCTCCCAGATTTTTTTCATACTTA
>OZ014479.1:21579760-21768441 GCA_963965965.1 Trididemnum nubilum | reverse complement strand
TAAAATGGCCATTTTTTGTCAAAAAATTAAAAAACTGCCCAGCAACTAGGCTTCGAACCCAGAAATTCTTTTGTGGTACGCTCGAGTTGGACCAGTTTTCTCAGCATGCCGCCTAAACAACTAAAGTATTTTAACTTTAGAAACCGGCAGCCCATAAAGTTTATTTACCCCAAAGACGGCACAAGGTTTGATGCGCCTAAAATACACGTCTTTACTCACCTTTTAAGAAAATGTTTTACTGACAAACTTCGGCTAAGACCCCCCAAATCCACAACTTATGGGGGTCAAAATGGCGTTTATTTACCCCAGAAAAGGCATGGATAAAAAATGCTTAAAATTGTTCTCTGGGGTCCAATTACTTTAGGTTCGGCTAACCCCTAGACAGTAACGAATTTAGGGGAAAGGGGGCACAAAAAATTACCTTTTTACCTAGAAAACGGCAAGGGTAAAAATTGTTAAAATAACATTTCCTGCAGTTCGCTAAAAACATAAATGGTTAGAACAGTTACTTTCGGCTTGGCTATCTACCTGACAGTAACCAATCTAGAAGGAAGCTCGAAAAAATTGCCTTTATTTGTTTGAAAACAGCAGGGGTAAAAACTGATGAAAAACGTCCGTTGGAGTCCGATTCTATTGAAAACAAAAACAATGGCAATAAACTGTGGTATCCTCCAACTGATTTCTTACTCTTACAGCAAAAGTCATTGCAGCACTAAATATGGCTTTTACAGTATTGTTTTTGAAAAAATTCATTTTAAGTTGCTGACGTCATCAATAATGAAGTAACGTAATGGTCGATTTTGACAAAAATGCCGTCGTTTTCAATAACGTTACGTGTGAGCAGTTATCTCGTTTTCACAAAAATCATACAACTTCAAAGATTGCTCACGAAACTGTTTTGCAGTATAGATTACGTCATTGAGCCGAATAGTGTTTGAGTGGATAGAGCGTCTGCTACTGAAACGGTAAACTTGGGTTTAATTCCCGCTCTGCTCAAACCAAAGACTATAACAATTGGTAGTCACAGCTTCTTTGCTTGACGTTCAGTATTGAAAGGGTAGTGTGAAGCTTTCATCGTGTGTGGTGGACTGGTGGGCAAGTGGCAGCTTGCCTCAAAGACCAAAATGCCCCTTGGCTGTTTCCAGGCCTAGGCAACATGGTGAATAAAATGTAATTACATTTGCAGTAATTTCAAGACGCAGCGGTCCCGCTCAGTTAATTGTGCTACGGCAAAATTAAAAAAATAATAAACTTTCTATGTCTTATATCACACCAGCAAAACTGCGTTAAATTTGTTACAGTCTCGAAGCAACCAACAAGAGTATGGTATTTCAAAAAAATCTAAAATATCAAAAAAATGTGATAAATTTACATATTACCAGCATTCAAAATACTCGCCGGCTAGTTAACGACTGCGATCAAACATGGCACAAATTGCTCAGTGCAGAGAATTTTAATAATGACCTATCTTAGATTTATCAGCTCAAATAAATTCAAAGATCGTAAATTTGCAGTTCTTTAAGAAGAAGCAGAGATATTTGAAAACATTTAATTATCATTATTTGCGCAAACAGCAAGATGTTTGATTGAGTAGTCAACTCGTAAGTCCAATATGGGTAACCTTGAAAATATCAATTGACGTAATGCTTTACATTACTAATGCAACAGAATCCAGTTCTAATCCAAAAACAGAGGTCTACTAATAGTAGAGATAGGTTGGCACAAAACGGTGGAAAAGTGTCTGATAGTACTGTATCACAGTTCGCAACTATCAAGCTACCGTAATCTGTTTGATAAATTTTTCGTACATCAGCAATTGTTAGTAAAGACGTCCTTAAGGAATTTGCTTCCTGGTCGCGAATCTCTATTCTGAGTATTATTTTACAATGATCTGCGACCTGGAGCATGTTAAAGTTACAAAAAAAAGGATCAAGTTTTGTTTAAAAAATACAAACAAACATTGAGTTGTCAAACACAAAAGAAAAAAGGCTGTTGTTAGAGAAAATCCTTTATCACTTTTTCAAGTCAAGATGGATTATTGTGAATCTGTAAATCCAGAGGGACTACTCAAGTTTTGCTAAAAATAATATCTGTAACCGGTTCTTTACATTGAGCTACAGATTCCTGCGAATTGGCTAAACGGCGCAATATTGTATCTTGTTGAGGACATCTCCACAAAAAAGTTTTTTTATTTGAAACTGGCCCATGGCGCAAATTACTGTAAATTACCGACCTCTGCTATTAGATATTTCTATCACATCGGGGTTATGGTGTGAGACTAGACAAACGGTAAATGCTATGCTTAAGCTGTAAAATTTTGTATAGGGGACGCTTCTGCAGCCTTGACCAAACGCTTTCGGAATGCCAACGTACTTTAGTGAAAATTATGCAATTCCGTCCCCGAAATCGAGTGAAGACTAAAAAAAAGAAAAAAAGGTTATTACCGAAAATTGAAGTTTTTGTCCCCAAAATCAAGTGAAGACCAAACAAAAACCCAAAAAAAAGGTCTTCACCGAAATTTGGAACTATATTCGGCCGGAATTTGTGAAATTTATTCGTGCTGACAGGCCCTTTTTTGTTTGATCATCCAGCGCTCATATCTCGATGGGGGTACGTTTACTCTCGATGGAAGTACTGGATATACGTTATACAGTAAGTTAGGATGAGCTTATGTAATAGATTATGCTGGGTGTTTGAAAATGTGACAAAACAATTCTAGAGATAGAAATGAGTTCAGAATTTGGAGCTAAAGTTCGCTAAGCCGTCAATCGGGCCTAGTTTTGTGGACATTGGCAAAGTGAGCAAAGAACAATCTAGTACACAGAGGTGGAGTCGAGGTCACAAGTCTCAAAGCCAAGGTCAAGTACACAAAAAAAGGCCGAGGCCAAGGTCAAGGGCAGCCCTTACGAGGCCTAGACACAGGCGCAAGTGTTCTCCAAAAAAAAAAGGTCTTTAAAATTTTTTCAGGCGTTCTCCAAAAAAAAGGTGTTCAAAAATTTTTCTCAGGCGATCTGCAACATTTTAACATTTCGAAAAATACTGCTGTCCTCGAGCCGAGGACAATGAAATTTTCGAAAACTTGAGGCTTTGAGGCCAAGGCCTAGGACATCAAAATGTGTCCTCGAGGACTCCACCTCTGCTAGTACACTTAATTCTAGAATCCAAAGAGCAACTACTGGACGTAGTATTCGTTGCCAAAAAGCAATGATTGAATAATGGAATGCGGGTAAGGAAAGGGAGAGAACGAAATTTCAAACCATTTCCAAATGAATGCTCTATTCTACAAAAAGAAAAGCAAGAAACGGTGAGGTTGTTTTAGTTCAACAGAAGATGCTTCGTTACAATAGCAAGACCAAAAGTACTGATCCATCAGTCCAAAAATAAAAATCAATCAAACGGAGATGTCGGAAGAGTAAGGCACCAAAACAATTTTTGGAAGACTCTTGTCATAAAATATCAGAAGAGCCAAATGTGACGTATGTCCTATATGCTCTTTTATCAAACATTTGTCAATGCAAAACATAAACTTTATCTTCAAATGTTGGATTATACAGAAGTCAATAATTATGGTACGTTCCGAACTTATTTGCACTTATGGAAAAACGCCTTATGTTGCCTTCCAAGAACCTAATGAACTGTTGGTCCCGGTCTGCGGTGGGTGTAAAATCGGGAGCGAATAAGCGCATTTTAGTTTTTTCAAACAGAAAACAATCGGTTAAAACCAACTAAAAACACCCTCTTACGCTCACGATTTTACCCCTTATGTAAAATGGGCCTAAATTGCACGACTAATTCTTACATACAAGCCTACCAAATATTGAAAAATAAGTAGCTGTCGTTATTAAAGTCATCAATTAATGCGATAATTTCGTTGATCTGTTTGATGGAGATTACCTCATTGTCCTTGGCGTCCTTATAACACCAAAAATAAACGCTATTAATCCTAAATAGCGTCTATTGAGAAATTCAAACTAAAAATAATTAAGAATTTTTAAAATATTGTCCGTGCAGAAAGTGGTTTTAAACGAAATCCGTGTTGTCAATGCTTGAATAATGTGATCTTGCTGCAAATTGAACCCAACAAGCCTTAGTTTTTTGTGCAGTACATCATATGAATAATGGCCGGAAAGTTTTAAAATATTTTCAATGTGCGCACTTGCTAAAATCTCGTCAATTTTGTTCATCAGCTGCATTTTTGCATCTTCCTCCAGTTTAGACGCTATTGTTCGTCTTCTTATGGTGAAAGAGGACTGAAGGCAAATTCAATGGGATATCTAAAGTTAGGGTAATTGTATTAGATTCGATTTGGCGTAATTGACTCCATCCTTCTTGAGCCAGCCGTTTCAAGGTTATTTTACTTCAAACCCTACGTAGGAACCTTCCTAATTAAAATTTTATTGGTAACCCTGACGTTTCAATGCAGTAGTCTAGTCCATAGAGGCCTACATTAACCTCTATACAGGTTAAAAGGCTTTTGTGGTTCAGTCTAACTGTGGCATTGCCTTAGGATAGAACTAAAATAGCGTCGCAGATGTTATCATCATCAGCTAGGGTTGCCAATAAAAATAATGACTAGAGATGCCCTAGGTTATGTTTAAACTAGAATATCTTTGGCACGGCTGGGTGAAGGAGAATGGAGTTAACACCGATCTAATCTAATACTTTTCTATAAGTTTAGTGAATTTCAGTGAATTTACTTCAGTCCTCTTGTAAAAACGCTATGGGTTTTATAATGTTACATTTCGTTATAATGCTTTCATTCCAATCAAACTTTATGCGTTTACCTGTTCCAAAATTATTAGCAAGCAGAAAAAAATTTATTAAAATTTCAGCAACGGTGCACTCATTACAATAAACTGTAAAATTAATGAAGTTGATAAAAGTCCCATAATTCGCATCAAGGAAAGACTAAGAGAATGTAGGATTCAAAGCACTTAACGAAAGACTTAATTAATAACCGAAAGAGCATTGTGAATATTGGTAATACATAGACTTATTAATTTATCACAGTGTTTAAGAATTTAGATTTTTTTTTGAAATGCTCTGGGTTGTTTTGAGCACTCGCGTACGCAGGATTTTCAAAAGGGGGGGGGGGGGGTGGCAAGGTGCGTATCCGGAAATTTCGAAAGGAATATAAAAACGATCTTATTTCCTAACTGGCGAAAATGAAGGCCAAAAAGATCAAGACCAAAAAAAAGAAGTCTTCACTCAGATTCGGTCCGTTTTTTTGCTTGAATTTTCTGCCCAAGTTCCAAAGGGAGGATGGTGGCATGCCATAACTTTGCGTACTATTCTGAGATAATCCTACTATACTGGCGACCCAAACAGGGGGCCATGGCACCATCCCCAACCTAAATACGCCCCTGGTTTTGAGTCTGTGCAGTTTTTATGACTTTGCAGTTTTTATGACATGGCCCATAAAAATTTACTGAATAATTTTCTATGTTTTACTTTAAATAACGAAGCTTATATACTTTGTTATTTAAAGTTATATATAGAAAAATTATTTAGTAAATTTTTTTTACTTCGTACATCATTGAGCACTGTTTCAGAAGATCGCCTATCAACAATTTTCAAACATGTGACTCACATTAAAAAAAACAACCTGATGCACAAAATCTAGAGCGCTTGTGAAGACAACGTCACTGCAACATGACGTCATTTTCGCCAAAATCGACCATCACGTTAGCAACTTAAAATGAATTTTTTCAAAAACAATACTGTAAAAGCCATATTTAGTGCTGCAATGACTTTTGCAGTAAGAGTACGAAATCAGTTGGAGGATACCACAGTTTATTACCATTGTTTTTGCTTTCTATGGAGTCGGACTCCAACGGACGTTTTTGAGCAGTTTTTATCCATGTTGTCTTCCAGGTAAATAAAGGTTATTTTTGTGCCCCCTTCTAAATTCATTACTGCCAAGGGGTTAGCCGAATCTAAAGTTACTGTCTTGGCCATTTTTGTATTTAGTGGACTCCAATAGACGTTTTTGAGCTATTTTTATCCTTGCGGTCTTTGGGGTAAATAAAGGCCATTTTTAACCCTTCTAAATTCGTTACTGTAGGGGGGTTAGCCGAACTTAAAGTTACTGTCTTCGCCATTTCATTGTTTAGTGGACCCAAGAGAACGATTTTAAGCATTATTTATTCATTCCGTCGTTGGGGTAAATAAACGCCATTTTGACCCCCATAAGTTGTGGATTTGGGGGGTCTTAGCCGAACTTTTGGCTTGCCAGTAAAACATTTTCTTAAAAGTTGTGTATTTTAGGCGCATCAAATCTTGCGCCGTCTTCGGAGTAAATAAACCGTCTGGGCTGCCGCTCTATTATGTTCTAGCCCCTTTCTCCTTTGCAAAATTTTAGTAGCAGGCCTACGCATGATTCGCGATAAAAATTATCCAAACACTTCAATTGTACGGTCCGCTAAAGCTTAAAAAAAGGGGAAAGTCATCCGTTCCACAAAAAGTTTGTGCACGCTTAGTACAAAGCACTTTTCTGAATTCTGATGGAATTATCACAAAAAAAAAAACGAGATAAGCTAATTTTTTTCTGAGCAAAATAAAAACTTAAATAACAATAAACATAAGCACAGCACAGTAATAATCTTTGCAGTTACATCGCACTTTTTTACTCTCTAACTTAGTAACGCTACATTAGTGATTACCAAGATATGAATCTCTAAATTCCGAGATGAGCTCTGGATAAATAAGTTGCTTCAAATCAGATTCGCTGAGTTGCTGGACGCCTTTGGATGGTTTTAATTTGAAAACCGATCCAGCTCTATCGTATGCCCCTATTGCTCCAACAAAAGTGGAATCCTGCATATAAAGCATATAAATAAATGTCAATGATTCAGGCTCAACAGCAGCTCACCACATTAGTGAAACTACGATGAAGATTGGAAACCTCTTGGTTTCATGTAATGTGCGTTAAGAGCGGCGATCATTGATAGTTGCAAATATTAAGAGATTTGATGATTGAATGCCAAAAAAATATCATTTGGCTCATCTGCAAATTGCAATTCGGGAAAAAAGACTAAACATTATACTGAGCAGGTATTTTGGACAATAAATTAAGGGTATGCCATCGCTCCTAAGCACTGACGGTAATTGTTAACGCCTAGTTTTCGGAATAGATATGTCTATGCGATAAAAAAGGATATTTTTGTTTTGATTAGCAATTTAACAACAGGTTATGCTCTATAAATCATTTGATCTACAGTATATTAGCTAACATGCCAAGCGGCTTTGACCGACCGATCATGCGCATTTTTAAGCAGAAATGCGCATGATATCTTTTTCAATGCAAAATTAATGCAAAAAAAGAAAAAAAGGCAAAATGCATGCAATCAAATGATTAGCGTATTTCTGCAGCGCAGATACGCGTAAAAAGCCGCCTTAGCCAGGAAAAAAATGCGGAAACAAGCAACTTAACATGCTCGCCAAAAACTAATGCGGAAATGCAGCACCATTAGGCTGCACATTCAAGCAATAAGTTTTGTTGTTGTTGTTGTTGTAATTAAAACTGCGCAATAGGGTTGTCCAAATTTAGGTCATGTTCAAAAAGTTATGTTTAAACACCTAAATCCCGTTCGTTTGGATTTGAAACTCAGTTTGCAAAACAAATGTTTTTCAAATCGGAGGTCATTTAGACCCCGCCCATTGGACCTAAAGTTTTGACCCCACAATGCGCTATAATTAGGGAATTCCCCTTAGTATAAAATTCATATTTTTGTTTTTTAATGGTTCTGAAATGGTTTGTAGGGACGCTTTACAGTTTATATGAACATATTTTCCATTTTGATTGAAACATCATCATCGATGACGTCATCACAAATTTTAGGGGAATCCCTAATCCAAAATTTCCTTTTAAAAAATTTTTTAATGCTTTTGTCGTGTGTTTTTTTATACTTTGAAGCTGAAATGAACACATTTGTCACTGCAGTTGTGATGTCATTATTATCATGACACTATTTACACATTTTCAATGGTAACATTAATCCTGGCTGCACCCTTTGGGGTGTGGTACATGCTGTCCCAAATAATGTAGCTTGTGCTTCATTGGGGTGTATTAGTCCTATCTTGGTAAAAATGAAATAGCTTCAATTGATAAAAGCTTGCGTTCATCCGTCTCAAAAGTTTTCAATATTTTAGTTAATGGGTATAGCAAACTATAAGCCTTATCATGGTAAGGTATAAGGTGACTGTTGGTGACATCATGAATTAAGCATGTTCTGGAGTGTGTTAAAAGTTCTGGCATTTTCTAGAGGTAAGTGGAATGTATGACTATTATTATGACGTCATCACCAGGAAAGTATATACAGGGTGAGTTGGTCTTTATTAATATTATTATGACTGTATTACTATTAGATGAAAGCATTGTTATTGCTAGTTAATTGTATTCATTGTATGCTAAATTGTTAGTAAGCCTGTGTGGCAACTGTGGCATAGATTGTGTATCTGAATTTTTAATTTGAAAGCAAAAGAGTTTATGGATTATTGTTGTCAATCTGTGTTCACTGTTGATGTGTTGATCTTCGTGAAATACTCATAAAAGTTTTGATTATAATTAGCCAAATGGGTTAATTGCTACCACTGTAGTTGTAAAAGGCTTAGCGCCAAAGTTGTTTGTGGAGATTTCTCTGGAATTTTTGATAATTTTTTTAGTATTGGTACTTTGTATTTTTTCATATTATTTCTCTTGGACAAAGAGTGTTTCTTGTTGCCTTGCTAGCGTTTCCGAAATACCTGAGTCAAATTCCGAATCTTTGGAAACATTACTCGTACAAATCATATCCTGCTTAAAAGTTTAGCCAAAGGCATTTCTTATCTTAAATCTGGATTTTCAAATCACTAAGCTCAACGCGACATGTGAATTTGATTATTACAACGTAAAACTGACAAAAATATTTTTCAGGTTTAGACTTTCAGTGTTCATTAAAGTGTACCAACAAAACTGCACTGTTTTTGCAATGGATACTCGTACTGCCTCAAAAAGACAAAAAATCAACCCCTTACGAGCAAGATATTCAAGTGATTACTTTCTAATTGGCAATTCCAAAGCTTCTATTGGTGGTACAAAACTTTCAACACTTCGTCAGATATTTCAGTATGTTTTGTATCTTCAAGAATTATCTTCTGCTTCTTATCTTGTAAAAAAATGTATTGCCCATGCAGTAGATCAGGTGCTCCCATTCTGGCTGATGGCTGAAATCAAAACGATTGGTAAACAAGATGCTAAAGAAAAATTGTCGAAGTCATGGAATGAATGGATAAAGTTGAAGAAAAATCGAAAGCGCCCAAGTGACGCTGGTGGGAAACGGAAATTCTTTACTGAGAAACTAGATAAACTGTGGGATATCGCTTCACCAGATGCATTTGAAGTAATTGAAAAAAGCAGATTCTTAACGGAAGAAAAGAAAAAGGAAGACATCGCTTTTTATGAAGACCAGAAACACGATAGGGTATCATCAATGATTGGCAAAGATAAAGTGCTGCACGGACAACTGCTACAGCAACAAATACGCCAACAGCGCAATACTGCAGCTCTCTACACCTTTGATGAAATGGAAGTAAGCTCTGTAGAACTATCTGAAGACGAATCCTTGTCCATGGCACAACGCAGCAATAGTGCATCTTCATCTTGTGCAGAGTTTAAAGATAAAGATAACCAAAGTGCTGCTCCTGCCCGTGAAATTATCCTCACCGCCCCTCGTAATATAATGGACAACCATGAAATCGCAGCTTCTCTCGATCGACTTAAAATTTCTTGACAATTTGGCAACCATGCTAATTTCTTCATTCATTAAGGCATGTAATGGAGACGTTAATGATTTCTGTCTATCACGTTCCACCACAAGGAGGTCAAGAATTGCATCTAGATTAAAAATTTCACAAGAAGTATCGGAAAAAATTAAGTAAAATGCACCTCGAAACATTGCATTAAACTGGGATCGAAAATTAACAACAGATCGATTGGGATTAAAGTATGAAGCTCTATCTATAATAGCATCGAGTGGCGGTGTTTCTGATTTTGAAAACGGCAAGCTTCTTGGCATTACAAAGTTAGAAAGTTCAACAGGGAGAGCACAAGCAGATGCTTCTTATGATATGCTTCTAATGCGGCAGATTACCAATAACGTCCAGGCCCTGGTTTTTGACACTACATCAAGTAATAGCGGTTAGAAGAATGGTGCAGCAAAATTGCTTGAGGAACAACTAGGTCGAAAAGTGTTCTATCATGCTTGTCGACATCATATCTATGAACTTGTAGTACGAGCTGTTTGAAAGTCAATATTTGGAAAAGAAACAACGGGACCTGAAAATCCAATGTTTAATGAATTCAAAAGAAAATGGGGCAACATCGACAAAACAAAACCATTCAAGATCTTAAACTTTCCAGATGAGTGGTTGCAAGAAAAAACCGAATGAAGTCGGTGATGAAATCACATCTTTGCTGGAACACAAAACGAGCAGAAAAAACTCCAGCTTGCGAAATGATTACAAAAAATGTGCTGAGCTAACATTAGCGATCATCGGATATGTTCATCGCGAAGATGTGTCTCATCATCGCCCAGGAGCCACACACTCAGCCCGTTGGATGAGCCAGATATTTTATAGTCAGAAGATCTACATGTGGGCAGATCAAACGAACTACGATAACGAAATCGTTTCTAAACTTCACCGTTTAGTCACTTTTCTTGTACTGTTTTATGTCCCAGCATGGCTTAAATGTAACATTGGTGCCGATGCAGCTATAAACGACCTCAACTTTCTACAGAGCATGCTGGAATACAAACCATATGACGCTAGTGTGAGCACTGCAGCTTTCCAAAAACTTCACATACACAATTGGTACCTGACTGAAGAAAACGTCATATTTTCTTTGTGCAGCCAAAATATTGCAATACCAAAAGAAAGTAGGCAACAAATGGCAGATCGTCTTCTCTTGATGCCCAGACCTGACGAATTCCGACAAGGAATACCAGTGTTGCAACAACCGGTTGATGAAAACACGCATTTAATTGACTTGGTTGAACCAGAATCTTGGTTCATGTTTGAAGCATTGGGTTTGAAGCATGATTGGCTTCGAAAGCATGTGACTGAATGGGATATGTCTACTTCTTACCAAAACATGAAATCTTTTGTAAACTCTGTTAAAGTTGTAAATGATGCTGCAGAAAGAGAGGTTAAATTAAATACAGACTTTGTTGCGATTCTAACTGACGACCCTCAACAACGTGAGAGAATTTTGCAAGCTGCTGAAGATCACAGAAAACGATTTCCAGAATTTTCAAAAGCAGCACTTTCCAAGGCTTTCTGAACCTTGTTTTATTTGTGTACAACAAGTGGTTGTTTTTTATGCAAGAAATGTGCTTCACTACAACCTAAATTATGTCGTTGTTTGATGCTTTTTTAAAAAAAAGGTGATCTTCCAAAAAAGAGTGACAATGCAGGTCATCACAGCTACAGTGACAAACGTGTTCATTTCAGCTTCAAAGTATAAAAAAACACACGACAAAAGCATTAAAAAATTTTTTAAAAGGAAATTTTGGATTAGGGATTCCCCTAAAATTTGTGATGACGTCATCGATGATGATGTTTCAATCAAAATGGAAAATATGTTCATATAAACTGTAAAGCGTCCCTACAAACCATTTCAGAACCATTAAAAAACAAAAATATGAATTTTATACTAAGGGGAATTCCCTAATTATAGCGCATTGTGGGGTCAAAACTTTAGGTCCAATGGGCGGGGTCTAAATGACCTCCGATTTGAAAAACATTTGTTTTGCAAACTGAGTTTCAAATCCAAACGAACGGGATTTAGGTGTTTAAACATAACTTTTTGAACATGACCTAAATTTGGACAACCCTACTGCACAACTATTCTAGTATTTCATAAGCTTGTTAAGCAGAGTTAAGTAGATTTAACAAGATGTTTAAAACAATCAATGCTTCAAATGAATACAGACTTAAAATACATTTTGCTTTTAAGTCATCCAAAAGCTTACCAAAACTTTGCAACAGTTGTAGCGCTTTGTGGACAGGTCTATAATAAGAAATCTTATTTCCCTTTTTGCAGGTTTTAGTTTCCAGCACGTTTTTTCCTTCGCTTTCAAACAAACAAACAAAAAAGACCACAAAAGAAAGCAAAAACAAATCGAGAACCAAAATCAAAAACGAGGAAAATTGACGAGCCAAAAGGTAATCATTAATTGCATGAACAACCAGCTATTGGATCGATTAAATTAGACACATTTAAATCTGGAAAATCGTCAAAATAACATCGGTCGGAATACAGCGTAACTATTATTGTATACCCATCACGTTTAATCGCTTAAAATCGCTTGCCAATAGTTGTGAAACAACATCAATGGAACTCCAGCTGCAACTTACCCCTGCAATGTGAAGCGAAGAACCTGCCTGACACTGAAAAAGCTCATTCGAAGTGTTTGTGGCTTGGCCTATAAGCACACTATTAATTAGTGACGTCAAAATTAATCCACATGATCATTTCCACAAAAAAAAAGGAGTTCTCAGCAAAGTCATCGAATTGCTCCACAGATTAGCTTCATCATTCATAACTTCGCATCAAAAAGTATCCAACAGTTTCCGTGCTTGATATAATATTGTTAATGCATGAACTTCAAAGCAACTTTATATTTTATGCTTATATTTCTCATTGTTTGGAGGGCAGTATTTATTGAATTCGAAAACTACGCTGAAAACGCTCAATATTGTAGTAGAAAATTTTAAATCCTGACCATCATGGCCTCAAGCAGCTGGAGGCTGCACCACCAAACCCCTACATCTACTTACGCACGTTTTTCTGTAACTCTTTTCCAAAATAAGAATTCAGACATTGGTACCGGTTGATATAATGATGCTTTGTTAGATATTACATTCATCAACACACCATTTCTCAAACGAACAGACTTTTAGCAATGAATCAAACTAATGCAGATATTGCAAGTTATGTTGTGTTTTTACATTAGCAACGTTGGTTCTTTTTGGAGGCCCCACAAAACTCTCTACTCTTGGCCATCAGATGCCTCAATACTGCCGGTTTATAAGCAGTAAAAGCTAGTTACAATGAATTTCATTACGAACCTTCTAAAGCGGTGCTGGCTGAATCTTCGATTACTCCTAGCAACCCATCCGTTATCGCGTCCAAGTTGCTAAAATCACTAGCCTCAAATACACGACTTTTGTTTCCAGCGATTTCGAGAAGTTTGCTTGGAAAGTAGTCGACGTTTTTTCGCCCGACCCCCACACTAACTGTGATAATTCCAGCATTTCTAAAAACGTTAAAATGGTTTTCCTGTGAGCTGTCTATATTATGCTCTGCAGTCATAATACGCTAGCTCTACTTTGTCCTAAACATTTTTGGAGAGTTTATAAAAATTACTTATAAATAATACACTTTTGAAGAACTGTAGTTACGTCTTGGATAAAAAACGTAAAACAACATTTCCATTTTACTTAAACTTCGAAATGTAATGGAAAGTTAGAAAGTTTTATGGAATTATCCTACCTGTAACAAACACTAAGCATTCTGGCTATGTTTTGTCAACTTAAACATTTTCCTGTAAAAAGTATAATCTGAAATTTTATGTTTGGTGCTGTGCTACTTCCATTGCAATAGTTCACTGATTCTCCTATCACAGGATGGTGTCAAACGCTATATCGGATGACCAGAACACTTTTCATTGCTGCAACCGTGCAACCATAAAGTGCTTAAACGAATCTGCATCTGCTACGACGTGACAAGTGATCCAACGTCCCTGCAGATTTTTTCAAATCCTCATTCATTGAAGATCAAAATCACCATGCAAAGACAGTCATCGTAAAGCGTTTTATTCACTGACTCAACAACGTAACTAGAGTGCGAGTTGAACCCACCTAATCAATGAAATAGTACAAACAGGCTCATCGTAAAACAAAATCTTTGCCATCTCGGCCACGTAACCAACTCATATCCCTACTTGATATTGCCAATTTATCTTCCTAATTTTCAAGTAAACCATGTACTTCCTATTTCGTAAATACACCCATAGGGGTGCAGGGGAAACTCACCACAACATTTGATCTGATGGAATGGAATTCCTTTAGTCCACAAAACTCAAAAGTAACTTTATCCTATTTCTAACCGACCGGGCTCTTTCCATCTTTTCTCAAAAGACTGCGATCTGAATCAGGCAGACAAAGTCAAGTCCTTTTTATAGACTAATCGGTTACCTGAGAATATTCATTCGGCTATGGCTATGGAAATGAAGAAACTTCAAGCTTTGGAAAAAATCAGACCGGAAAGATGCCCGGTTTTGTCTTCTATGGGGCTTGGTTTTGTTTCTACCCAGCGTGGAAAGCAAAAAAATCTGCTATGGTTCCATGTAATGTTTACTCAACCAACAGGTTCCTTTCCGTAACTAAAAAAGATGTATCACCTGCTACTTTACAAAAAACCTACGCCATGTAGCTGCTGTTTTCAGTGCTGCACTGTAATAATCGATATATAAAGGCAGTTTGTCTCAGAGGCAGCAAGATAGTTTCCCAATTCAATCCGCTCTGGGTCTTCTTTCCAAAAAAGCACAAGCATGCTTTATGCATCTCAGTGCAAATCTTCCACCCAGTCCTAGCCTTATACGCAGTGCCTTGCTTTTGATTTAGCAATTGGATTTCATGCTTTATAAAGTTCTGTTTGCATTTGACTTGCGATGACAAACGAATTCTCCATTTTTGTTCACGACCACAGCTCTCTCTTCTATCTATTTGCTTATGACGCAATTATCATTAAAACCAGTTGCCCTATTCCCTGTCAGCAAAATGGATAAATTTGCCTGCAATTTAAAGATTTATCACTCTCTTATTCGTCTTTTTCCGGACCATCACGTCTCAAGCTTTATTCCTATGAATAACAATTTCTTTTCCAACTATTCTTCTTGACTAGTGTCAGACAAAAAGCTTCAAAGTCATGAATATTGGCCATGACAACTTAAACCCTGTTTCTAATGAACTAAGGAACAGCTATGCTCTGATTTTTCATGTCGGTTTTACCTAAGAGAAGGGTGCCCGAAGTTTTAAAGGAGTAGGCCGCATTACACTTTCTTTTGGCTTGAGTGGGCCGCGCAATTTTTGTAAAGTGTTGAAATATTTTTACTCGGAGCTCCGCATAAGCTTTGTATTGTTGTAGAAAAACAAATAGTTTTTAAATCAGTGTAAATCGTTAATAAATTAAAAATTTAAATTTGTTTTATGATAATACTAAATTATGTTAAACTTTTCATTACACAACTAACGCAGTACCGTTTATTACGCCGCATTATATCCAGTATTTTGCTAAGAGAGGGTGTTGAATCAAAACCTTACATTTTTTGATGTCAAAATTTATTCATATTCATCACCCGACATGTTGAATAAATTGCTGCGTCTCTCAAACGCATCCTGTACGACATGTGGAGGAGAAGCCGCTGGGCAATGTTAGTGATTTTGTGGAAAAAACTTGCTACTTCAGCACCATTTGGAAGAAATTTTGCACATTTCTAGAAGGACTTGAAATAATTAATTTCCGCTAACGTCTGAACCAAAACGCATTTAAAAGCAAGTATTCTTATTTGTTTGGTTGAAAAGGAAAGATATTTCATCCCTCAAAGATTTTGCTTCTCAGCGGTTGCGTTATTGAACACATCCGAAGTGTAGAGCTACTCAAGTACCGGCACAGACCAGGGCCCACATGACAGAGCATGAAACAGCCATTCCTGAACCGTCTTGCACAACATGCGTTAAAACTGTTGGCTCGAATTTCTTTGCGAGGTGTTCGTCATCTAACTTATTACGTAATAAATATTTCATAGTGACGTCAGATGCATTTCTACTTCAAAATAATGCGTTCAAGCGTGCTGCATACTCGGACACAACATTGTTATGGAACAAAATTCTATGAGCTTCACGTTATTATTCTTAGCTTGCAAATTCCTCCACTGTCACCACTGATAATAATTAGTTAATGAACGACAGAATTTAATTATCTTTTTGGATCAAAGTTAAAAAAAAGAACAGCTTTTTCCATACTACAATTTTTTTTTAATAACTTAAAGCGCCTTTGAGATTGTTGGTGGGTAAAGTTATATGTTAACAGTAACTTTAGGTTTCAAAATTTCTCAAAAGTGAACAAGTTGAAGTACACTCTTCTTTTTTAGAACCCGCAAAACTCAAATAAAGACTGGCTGTTTTTAATTTTTTGCCGATTTTCGGCCTCATTTGTTTTTGATTTTTTTTTCAATTTCGAGATCATCGATGTCAATTTTAACGGTCACGTTTGTAACATTGTTTAATTCCTGTTGCTCTGTGTGCCTAAGTGAAGGCTTTTTTTCTGCTTTTGCACCATGGTAAAATTGTGAAAGAGAAAAAGCAGGCTTTTTTCAAGTTGAACAGCTGCCAAAAAATTTCTCGTTTGGTTGCGTAGAGCAACAGCGCTCTATAATCTTGAATAACGGCAATTTTGCTTGCAAACACAAGAAAATCAGTAAAATTTTATCGTTTTGAATCAGGACAAAATTTAGTTTCTTTAATTGATTTGAATTTTTTTCGTTTGTTTTTGGTTTATTTTGCTGCCGACGCTGGCATTGTTTTTAATTTGTTCTTAAATTTTAAGCAAAAATGAGCCTCGTGTTCTTAGAAAAAATTTCTCATTATAAGAGTATATCGCTATTTTTGTCAACAGGCACTACTCAACATTTCTATCAGTCGAAACAGCAAATAGTTCTCAATGCTGGTCGGTTTCTTCTTAGCAGTCTAATAGCAAACACGGCGACTATTTTAACTCATTTTCTGGAAAAATTCGCTTTAGTTAGAAGTTTTTAACATTTTGCCATTAAATTTCTGAACCAAAAAAGATTTCTCGCTCGCTTAACCCTCTGTCTACCAAAGAAATTCCATGCAAATTGCACCATTGGGGCCCAACGGACCCCAAATTTCAAAAAAAGAATTTGGTCATAAAAATCTTACACAAATCAACAAATTAACATTAAAAATTGTAATAAATGAACAATTAAACACAAAAACAAGTAACAAATTCAAAAAAAAAAAGAAATGCGCTAATTAGGCCATATTATATGCTGTATATTCAGCTAGACAGGGAGTCCAAAGACTAGACGGTGCACTGCCATTACCTTTACACCGTTTCCCGACGGTTATGCCATTATTTGCATGTTTATAAAGTTTTGTTATAGCTTATATTCCCTATGATCATTGTCATAAAAAACGCAGCATTTTAGGAGTTCAAATAGATAATATCAACACATAAAAGTATGGAAATCAAAGCCCAATTATTCAGCACAATCTGCAATAGTTGGTTACACAAAAGCCAAAACGCACGATCTTTCAATTCTGTAAATCAAAGCTTGCTGTTTCAGAGCGTTTCGAAAACTGCTAAATAATACTTTCAGCCAATCAGTGATTGCAATCCATGCAAATAACTTGCGAATGCTCTTATTACAGGCGCTGCATTTTTGATCTTAGCTTCTTTCACAAAAATAGCGTCTCGTTTTCTTTGCCTTAGTGGCAGGTTTTCGATTGCAGTACTCCTTTTCTGTTGCTTTGAGGCTGATTTGCAGAAGTTTTTTGCATTGACAGAGCACTAGATATTCCAGCAAGCTCTTTTCCTAAGCAAATCAAAAACTTTCTTTTTCTTTTCTAGCTAAAAATCTTGGTAATTTCACTACGCAATTGGTGCTATACGTATATTAGGGTGTTGCAATATTGCCCCGACCTCTTCCGATTTTTTTCTACCTTCTTCAAAGTAGGAGGTTGCCAAAGAAAATTAAGAATACAAAGTTTGAGAAAAAAAAATTGAGGTTTAGGGGTCGCACAGGGACCTTTTTTACCCAGGATTTGGTATTTGTTTTATTTTGTGCCGCTAGATGGTGCTATGTAAAATCTCTGTTACTAATGAGTCATTGCAAAATTAAACATTCACTTTTGGTCTTATACATTCAAAAAAACTTCAATGCAACTTCTAAAATTGTTTACATTTATTATGTTTTTGTTTGTTTTTTCAGAATTAATAGCGGTCAAAATTGATCACGTTTATGTGCGGGTAAGTACTACAGAAACCCTATTTCAGTTAGACATACAGTATCTATTTTGGCTCGCTGTGTAAAACCGAGTGAAACATAGCCTACAATGTTACTTTTTTAAAGAATGACGGTGCAGACAATGCTTTAGGCCCAGTCATTCAAATCTATTAAACTGCTGTTTTAACTTAACTATAGTTACAGCAGCAGCTTACTAAAACCGTATTTGTTATGTTTTGCTTTGTAAGATACGAAGTTTAATGCAATCTACTTGGTATAAGCTCTATAAAACATAGACATTAGTAAATCTTCTAGCAATATACTATTACTAGATCTGTAAATTCTTGCAGTTGGTAACCAGGTACTATTTCTAGACTTGACTGACAATACTATTAAAAACACTTGTTTTCCCGCCACGAAGCTGGAATTCCAACAATTTGTCAATTAAAGATAATTCAGGAAGTAAAGAAGCTGCTAGATGAAATGAAAAATTTGTATAAATGCACCTTTAACAGAACAAACAGTAGAAAAGCAAACAAAACTATTGAAAACTTCAAGGAAAACTCTTTCTCTCCTAATTGCCCTATTTTCTATGAAGGTTGCGGGGGCAGCAGCTCGAGATTAAGCTACACACTTCACAGTCTTTCATCACCCCCATCATTTCGCTTGGGTGAAGTTTCTTACAATTCCACCCTAGACCCTCAATGTAATATTGACTCATCCACAATAGTTCTGGATTGTCCAACTGTTTGTTTCCCCATTTGCTTTGGCAGGTAAAGCTTGGCAAGTAAAGCTTTGGCAAGAAAAAAAAAAAGTTTTTTCTGATGCATTCTACTTACATGGCCAAACCATCTACGCTGAGATCTTTGAATTTGAAGAAGTAGCGGCTCAAGAGATTTTCGAATCTTACGAGATGTGTACCTTGTCAATAAAGTAACTCCTATGATTTTTTGGAGAAATCTCATTTTGGACGCTTGCACTTGCAATCGCACCCTTTCAATCATTACCAAATTTTCATGACCATACAGAGATAGAGTAGGTAAGAAGGGACAAACACTGTTTCGAAAATTGAGAGCTTTGCTTCATTTTTGACAATTCTTGTCTCACAACTAATAAATCGTCTTATAACTACTGAACAGTGTAAAGCTATCATTATTGGAATTGCGTTGCCAATTGAGATACGCAGTTCTTAGCTTTGCCTTCCGTCTCTCGAGAATGCAACCCCAAGATACTTGAACTAGTATAATTGTTTTTGTGTAGCTCCATTAAGTTGCAACATGCGCTGATTAGCGTTTCTTGAAACATGAAGCATATCGATTTTGACCGTGCTTGTTTTTGTTCCTGCAGTGTCATAAGCAGCCGCAAACCTATGTAATGTGCACTGAAAGCCAGATTCTGTTAAAGCAGAATTAAATTATCGGCACATAGCAGGCAACTGATTTTTCAATTTCCTACGGCGCCAAACTCATCAGCTTGGTTGCATTTGTCGATCCAATTCAGGTAAACAATGAAGAAGAGAAGAAACAAATCGCATTCTTGCTGTAGTTTAATGCCTATATGGAAAGGTTTGATTGCCTGCCATTTACTCAACCACGAAACTCCAGTCGGCACCATAAAATGCCTTAATGGCATGTAACAACTGACCATCAACGCCATTCTTCTTCAGAAGCCTCTAAAGAAAGAAAGGCAATCATAATATACTTTTTCAAGATCGATAAAGCATGCAAAAAGACCTTTGCCATATTTCGAAAATTTCACAAACATTAAAAAAAATTGAACACAACAATGAAATCTTGGTCATCTCAAACCAACCCCTTAACATGATTGAAAAATGAAGAAAAAACATTTTGCATAGCACAATGTCTAATTAAAAAACAGTATAAAGAGTATGGGAAAAACTTTGGCTGTTAAAGAAAAGAAACGAAAATTATAACAGCTTATTAATAAGATGCTTTTTGTTAACTCAGCTGTTTAGAACAAAAAAAAAGACTGACATTGGTGTCACGATTTTGAAACCTCTAATGTTCTTTTTCGCTAAACTTTTACAACCATTAGTCATTTTCGCTAAGTTAGTTATTTCGTATCTATGGCGCGTGTTTTTGCAACCTAGAGCTCATTTGTCATTTTATGCTTCGCTGACGCGGTGACGAGAAACTTAACCGATGCTTTGCTCGCCTTTAATTTGTCTTGTTTATCTCATAGCGCATAACGTGGTATAGTTCACAGCGAGGAGTGTTTTAACAGTGGATAGTGAAGAATGATTTAGTTGTTCGTCTAGAGTAGTGTTTTTTGTCTCTGTTTTTTTTTAAACCGTTGCATTCTATTTGAATAAGATGAATTAAATTAGGCTTAACGTTAACAATAAATATAGCATGTATTTGCGTGGAGATTGTGATTTTGTGAGTACATAACAAAAAGTTCGTAACAATTGGGTGGATAACAATAATGAGCGCTTTTCAAATTAAAATCAGGGTCAGATGTGAAATTAATTATTAAATTAGAAAAATACGCCATAATTTGGTATTAATTATGCTTGCGGCAGTAGGTCTATAATGTAACTTTTGATAACTTTGATTTAAGAAGTTCTCTTGTTGGCTATGTACTAAAGAACGACTCCCAAAAACAGTAGAAATGATCAAAAGAGATCATAGGTTCGACTTATAGTCCAAAAACATTCAAAATAAAAAAAACAACATTTTTTTTAATTGCCAAAATTTTGATGTCACTGTACGACCCCTAAACATTGACAATTTTTTACGAAACTTGACCAAAAGGGTTTTTGTGCAAAGCCTCCAACTTGAGCTAAGGTAGAAGCTGCCACGATAAAATTTTCAAATTTAAGGGGCGGCTGCAAAACCCTAACTTATATCCATTCACAGTGCTAATATCAATCATGTCGTGAAATTGGGCTAACAGCCATCTTCTAATCATCTTCTTGTAGTTATAGGTTCGAACCATCCAATCCAAAATGTCTGACTACTCAATTTGTTCTTCTACACACCATCCTTCCTCATCTTCACCCTCTTCCGGAAACTTTAGAATATCATCATCTTCCAAGTAGCTAGCAATTCCTTTTCAGTGGTATATTTCGTAATTTGACTTCCATTTGAAATTACAAATCGTGCTTTTCAAACTAATGATTTTGATAATTGTGGTCTCAAACAACAGATTAGTTGTTTTAAACCAAAAATGACTGGAATAAAAAAAATTCAGCCATTCTAAACTAAACAATGCAGGTTAGTTCTTGGATTGGGGTCCATTGGACCCCATGGCATATGATGCTATTGTTATTTTTTAAGCCACATTGGTTTATTTGAAATTTGTGATAATCTACCTTGAAGATCAACTAAACTTAGGAAAAGTCCGGTAACATGGAAGTCGTATTTGCTATCTGTTCTTAGTAATGCTAGATCAAATTTCATTTTGGGGTCCATTGGACCCCATCGTAGACAGAGGATTAAAGAGTGCTTTAAAATCTTCGATAAGTTGGCGAGGAAAATGTGACGTTTCTTCACTCCAGTTATATCTCGCAATCGATCTGTAGGATTTGGGTGTACTACTCCAGAGGTTCTGATTGCACTCAGAGTTCTTGTCTACTTGGTGTATTATTATAATTATAATAAAACGACTCGTAATAATTATATGCACGAATAGTAATGCGACCTTGGTGAATTATATTTCCGCCGGACTTGATGATGTTTAGCTATCGCACGCAGAAGTATAAACTTTGGTCAATTTATGTGCTCGATAGCTGAAATAATATTATATCATCGTTATTTTAGTTCTAAACTAAATAACCCATTACAGGACCCCACCTACAACAATGCTTATGCCCTAGTGGCTACAGATCCAAGAAACTTAGCGAGCAATGACGTTACGGAGCTCTGAGAGCTTCGGATGCACGTGCAAAAATAACCTCTAGCCTTCAGCGAGTATTTCGTTCCGCAACGCCTCTTAAAAAATTCTCGTTAGTAATGCGAACAAGGAAATTTCTGTCATGTGGGCCCAGGCCGGATTTGCCATTGGCACAGTGGCTGGGTCCCGCGCTCTAGGGCCTTGCGCAAAGATAGTAACTGCAACGAAGACCTAATGAAGACCTTTGCTGGTCTTCACCTTTATTTGGCAGAAAAGCGTACCGAAAATCTGACCAGGACCTTTTGGCTTCGGAGATTTTATCACTTCATAGCCAAAAGTGCGAGGGGTCCTGCGCAATGCAAATTCGGCACTAGGTATAGAGCCATGACTCTTCGCTTTCGAATGCAAATTGCGCGCTGACAAAAACATAAGAAATGCCTCTAAATCGAAATCAGGGTATTCCGCAGCTTATTTTGTAGTGGCCTACAAAGCGTATATACTTGCTGCTTTTTGATTAACGTCTAGTGGCGTTATGCACCTAAAAGCATTCACAAAAATTGATTGAAATTAATGTTTGAAAAACTAACATCCACAAATTCAACAAAAACAATTTATACTAAAAAAATGGAAAGCATTTAAAGAAACTTACGGTAATTCTCCACACCAATAGTGCGGTCACCAAAAAGTTGTTGTGCGGGCCGCACCTTGGGCAGCCCTATAGCAGCGAAAGATAATCAGCAAAAAATATTATATGTAATCATCTTATTATAATAAATATAACTTGCAATCTCAACTATTTCATTGCTTAGCCTATTCGCTGTGATTTATTATTTCAAAAGTGATATAGCAATAAACAAAGGTAAAACACTTTGAGATGTTCAGTGAAAATATGTTCTAAATTGAATCTTTCTCGTAAGAGCAGAAATGCGACCTTTGCAATCAGGGCCGAGTTTGCTAGCAGGGCAGTATGGCACTTACCATATAGCACAATGGTACCTTCACCTGTGTTTGAAAGTTTGGCAAGAAATGGCAGCAAAAATCCAGTAAGTGCTAGCGGACCCCCCCCCCCCCCCCCAATGTAAATCCGGTCCTGTTAGTTACTATGAATAAAAGCAATGATTATTTTGTTGCATATTTTACTGCTTTTACAGCATTTGCAAAGTCAGTTGCTTGCTTTTTTGAAATACCTTAAAAACTAATCCGTTGCATAGACTGAGAAGTTTATTTTAGTCGAATAGAATCAAAGTCAATTGCTTGCTTTCTTAGATGCCTATGCATAATGTCGATTTACAAGCTCTGTTCTCCGTCGCTGCATTGCTTAATTTGGTTTCTCGTTGATGCCCCAGGCCGTTTTTTGACTTTCCGCCTGATGAGTCCCTTGACCAAGGACGAAGCCGGTTGCAGATGCTCACTTGTGATTCCTGTGTTGTAGTGATCGTCGATATACTTGTCAACCGACGTTGTTTTCTCTTTTCAGTTGTATTGCTATAGTTCCCCGCCCGTAGGTGTTATATCTCTGGTACACTTGTGGTTCCCTTGGTGGTTTTATGTATAGTAAAATATTTTAAAAACTAATCTGTTGCAAGGACTGAGAAGTTTATTTTAGTCGTATAGAATCAAAGCAACAGTGTGTGCATGCCCGAAAAGTCTTTAATGGAGTTGTTAAGTCCAAATTCTCATGTATATTGTGCAAACTATTTAAAACAGTTGTTCACTAACTAATGGCAATAATACGTACTTGACTTTTCCATACACAGTGCACATTGTAAAGACAATTTTTTTTTGTGCTAACGCCACAATGCCCGTTGCATCGATTCAAAAAAATTTTAGAAGGTCATGGGACTTGTACCACTGGAGATTTTTTCTTGTTGCGAAATAGCTAAGCCTATTTCAACTTTTTTGCAGGCTGGTTGCTGACTTCTTCACATTTATACTTTTTTATAGGTAGTAGTTCTCTTGTATTAAATTAAAATGGGCATATTAGCAGTTGACTAGCATAGGAATTACACGATTGAAAGTGATTATTTTGAGACAAAAAGTAGGAAATAATGCTAGCCTATAACATTGTTTTGATTGCCTATCACTGACTGGTGAGGCTCTTATAATAAAATTTTCGTTATGTTTACTAGTGGTTTATTGTTCCTGCTGTACCTTTTTTAATGTTCTTGGCTCCTACGTCCATGATTACACCTTCTTATTTGCGAAAACAAAACATAATTATGACTGCTCTCTTAGCTTACGATTTTCCCTGTCTCCGTGAGTGCTACCAATAACGTTCGTCTTACTCTTTGTGATTGCCATTTGTTTTTCGTCCGTAATTTCACCTACCTTGCTGTTTGTGATTGTTCTGCTTCGTTGTTGTTTGAATTCCCATCGGTCAAAACTATCAAAAGCTTTGCAACGTCGGGCCTTCCATTATTGGTAATTTCATTGGTGCCTGCCGCAATGGCAAGACCAATCCTTGTACCTCCTCCTTGCTGAGATAAATCATCGATTCTTTCTGTAAAAAAACTTTTTGTTCAAACATCATATCTACAGTACTTTTTAAAAAAATGAAGAACAATTTGGAAGTAATTCAAATCCAATTACATCCAATTGGTATCTACGTAAGAAAAATATTTTCGGCACTTTTTGGTTATTTCTTGTGCATGCAGTTTTTTTCGTAAATTTTTGATATTCAATAAAAAGTTTACAGACATCACTAAACAAAAGTTTGACAAAACTTATTGTATGAAATGAGGGTTGGAGGAACAAAAGTACATTATTTTCCTTCACAGAATTCACATACGTCATCTTGCATTATGCAATGATTAGTTAAAAAAAGTATGGTTAATTTTATCATTTAAAATGATCATACGACAGTCTTACCAAGAGATGCGACGTTAATGTAGCGACGAATCATGGGCGACATGACAGAACGTGCTAACGAGCTCGTAAAGGCCATTCTCGCTCGCTAAAAAGCGGTAACGAACAAAAAATCTTCGTAGAAGACTGCAATTTCTGAGCCGTCTCGCCCAACACGCGTTAAAACAGTTCGCTCGAATTTCTTTGCGAGATGTTTGTAACCTATGTTAGTACGTAATAAATACCCCATTGTGACGTCAGAAGCATTTCTACATCAAAATAATGCGTTCAAGCGTATTGTATGTACTACATTGTTATGGAAAAATATACTTTAAGCTATGCGTGATTATTCTTCGCAAGCAAATTCTTCAACTGATAATAATTAGTAAATGAACGACAGAATTTAATTATATTTTTGGATCAATGTAAAACAAGAACAACTTTTTCCATTCTATAATTTTTTAAATGAAGAAAAGCGCCCTTGAGGTTGTTGGTGGGTAAACTCATATGTTAACAGTAACTTTAGGTCTTAAGGTTTCAAAATTTTTCAAAAGTGAGCAAGTCGAAGTACACTCTTCCTTTTTAGAACCGGTAAATCTTGAGTTGAAACTGGCTGTTTTTAATTTTTTGCCAATATTTAGTCTCATTTGTTATTGATTTTAGAAAAATTTTGAGAGCATCGATGTCAATTTCAGCGGGCATTTTTGAAACACTGTTTAAATCCTATTGCTCTGTCTGCCTAAGACTTAAGTGAAGGCTTTTTTCTTGCTTTTGCAGCATCGTAAAATTGCAAAAGCAAAAAAACAAGCTTTTTTCAATTAGAACAACTGCCAAAAAAATTTCTCAATTGCTTGAGCAGAGCAACAGGGCTTTATAATCTTGAATAGTTGCAATTTTGCTTGCAAACACAAGAAAATCACTGAAATTTCATCGCTTTGAAACAGCACGAATTTTAGTTTCTTTGATTAGTTTGAATTTTTTTTTGGTTTGTTTTTGGTTTGTTTTGCTGCCGAGGCTGGCAGTGTTTTTAATTTGTTCTTAAATTTTGAGCAAAAATGAGCCTCGTGTTTTAGAATATCGTTCTTATAAAAGGAGTGTGTTACTATTTTTGTCAACTTGCACTACTTAGCATTTTTTTATCAATCGAAACCGCAAATGGTTCTCAATGCAATTCACTTTTTTTTAGCGGTCTAATAGCAAACATGGCTACGATTTAAATTAATTTTCAGGAAAAATTCGCATGAGTTAGAAGTTTTCAACATTTCGCCATTAAATTTCTAAACCAAAATGATTTCTCACACGCTTAAAGAGTGCTTAGAGATCCTCTTTAAGTTGGCGAGGAAAATGTGACGTTTTTTTACTCGAACTGCTTTCCGCAATCGCTAAGAGCAAGTTAGCGAGAAAGAATGACGTAACGGATTTCGCAAGGCTTTACATACACGTGCAAAAATGACCTCTTACGTTTAGCGAGTATTTCGTTCGGTAGCGCCTCTTAAAAAAAAATTCGTTATTAAAGCGAACGAGGAAATTTCTGTCATGTGCCCCCATATCAGTAAACTCTTGCATATAACATATAAAACTTCATTGTTGAGGCCGATTGTCGTTCAAAATATGTGACATCGTGACATGCAGATTTTAACAGTTGACACCTTTCGAAGTCATCGGTCGAAAAACGACAACTGTGCTTACTTGTTAGCTCATCATAGTCGTGATCGTTGTTGAGAGATATTTTTAGTCTGGAATAGTTCTCGAAAAGAATCACCCCGATTCTAATTTGCGCATTGTCGATCTCATTTCTTTGTAAAACACATACCATATTAAGCACCAAAATGGAATATGTGACAGCTCTAATCGGAGAATAAGAGGGCGAAAGGCAGAATAGAATCGTTTTTTTTTTGTTTTTTTTTTTATTTCTGCTAATACTTCCGGTACGGGTAGGTACAAACAGCAAACCACTAAAACTATTTCAGGGCCATAAAAACAAATTCGGGGGTCCGGACAGAAACATTTTTAGTTGCTAAAGCTAAAAGATGACCTTGCCTATCTGAGTGAGGATTCAAAAGATAGTATACTTCAGAAATGTTATACAGTTACCAGAAATGGCCTATTATACAAAGTATATTATATTAGTATATCCGTGATATACCTAATAAAACTTATCTTGAGAACGCCAACTTGTTCTGAAAATATGCGAGAGAATATTATGGATGTTACAGCACGATCGTTTTAATTTAATTAGATTGGCGCCTAGGTTTTTATGTTTCTGTCTTTCCCACGTCCACTATCCTTATTTGCATGTACTTGTGTATTGCGCTTCTTTTCAAATTCGCACGGTAGAAATTCTGCAAAGTTGCTTGAAAGACGTACCGTTTTTGCCTTGGTTAATCACCTTTTTTGTAAAGCACGTTTTATTCTAGCACCGTAGTTAAGATCATTTTTTAATTTTGGACAGTAGCTTCAAGAGGCTTTTATTTTTTGCTGTTGAATTCAGTCTTTTAGTTTTTTTTCCGACCTGCCGGAAAATTTTCGATAAATTTTCGCTAGACTGGTCTTCTGCATTGATTTGTGGTGATGCAAGTTTGTTTTGGAATCTCTTTTGTTAGCCTCTTGAGCGCAAGGACCATACAGTGAAGACCTAGACGCTCCGGCTAGGACATAGAAATATCAATCCATAACGATCAAGAATTAATTGTTTTGAGATAAGAAACACTTTAATCACTGACAAGTCGTCTGGAGGCAAAGCCGTATCCGCTTACCATTTTTAGTGTTGAAAATCGCCGATAGAAATCCCTAATAATAAACTACTACACTGCATGAAAAATTACTAAAAAAGCTATTGTAAAATTAAATATAACTCAAAATGTTCGGATGCCCAGAGAGATACGCGCTGCATTTAATCAATTTTTAACACGATGTCATGAAATTGAGAAAACGAAGTTCCCTCGAAAAATTTGGACATTTAAAAAAAATGATAATTTTATTTGTTTTTACATTTTTACGATTGTGGGCCTTTCAAAAGGCGGCTCTGGGGCAAATCGCAAATGCCAACAATGCTTTCTTTCTTAATACAGCCCTGCTGGAATTACCAGCTGGTTAATGGCTATGCTTTACGCACTAAACACCTAATGCTAAATTTTACAAAGTGTCGTTTGGCGGACGAAACGTGCGAGCTCATTCAGCGGCAGGCAATAGGTTTTAGACGCAAGACTATAATAAAGAGACATCACGTGCACTAAATTGTAAAGAAAAGATACAAAATTAGGATTGAGAAAGTATGGGAAAACTATAGTTTTTATTCCTGTCCTTGGCCTCGAGAGGGTCTGTCCTCGAAAAGTCGGGCATTGGTCATAGCATTTTTTAAAATCCTTGGCCTCAAGCATTGTGTTGCCGACTCCACTTTTGATACTCATTCATTTTTGAAATAATACCTATATAATGATATGTTACTTCTCAAACACCTTGTATTATGTACTACATAATTACGGTAGCTTGAACATTAGGGTTGTTCAAAACAACATTTTTTTGGAAAGTGATGCTCCAATTGGCTTTTCCCGTTGTATTGCGCAAAAAAGTAATATTAACCAACTTTCACAAAAAATTTTGATGTTTGGGGGCACGCAACTTGATTTTAGTTTATAACGTCATTTAAAAAAATGAATTTTTTTTCCACCAAAACGATTTTGTGTAGACAAGGGGAACCCTAGGTAACTATTTTTCCATTTAATACATAATAAAGCATGCAAAGATGCAATTGCAACTAAAAATGTTGGCGTTATCAATTTAAAATTTTGAAATAAATTTTTACCTAATGCTAATAAACCAAAACAAACAACAAATTACAACTCAGGGGTCATTCTGCATCTGCCGATACCTCACTTGCCGGTGTTTTCCGAAAGAAATTTTTCACGTTTTTTAATGACGTCATAGACTACAATCGAGTTGCGCACCCCCTAAACATCAAAATTTTATTGTGAAAATTCGTCAATATCATTTTTGGGGGTAATACAACGGGAAAAGCCGTTTGCAGCATCACTTTTTTTAAAAATGTGTTTTTGAACAACTCTTTTGCTCATTGTTCAATTATAGAGTAATCACGACTAGCTTGTTCACTTCAAACAAAGCTTAAAAAGGGTTACAAGGATACCATCATCAACGACTCAGCAATATGATGATTAATGGGAAACACCCTACAGACCCTTGAGCCTATTTACCCCAGAATTACTCGACTTTGCATAAGTTAATCAAGAATTTTGGTGGTACCTGTAGTGTTTTTTTTTTCGCGTATGGCAAGATAAGTTGCATAATTTGATGAAACCAAATTAAAACTGTCTTTTTTTTTCTCAATCTCTTGAGTTGATATGACATTATAACGAATTGACATTCGACAATATTTCGTCCCTGTAGCAGGTAGAGCAAGTTTGATGTAAGTGACGAGCTTAAATTCGACCCGATTTGCGTTCTTTTCTTTTTTTGCTGAAAGTTGCAAATGTGCCGGTCCAGTTAGAAATCGATAGTACTACACATTTGCAATTAATTATGATTTCGATAAAAAAAAAAGGAAGAGAGTGTTTCTACTAGAATTTTACCTCGAAACCTGTAGTTATGAAAACTAAATACACATTAAAGTCAATAAAAATTCTAAAACCACCGTTTTGCCAGGGTAGAGATATTGGACTATTATTATATTTACTGTAGATCGAAGCAAATATCGGGGATTAAAAAATGTCCTCAAGCAGCAACACTGCAATGTACAAGTGGCAGAAGCTAGTAGACTATTCAAGCCAGAAATATTTTAATTTGGACAGCTTGATTAAAAATAAGACCAGCAAAAATGCCGCATACGATCAGAGTTCCCGTGAATAAATCGTCTGCTGCTTAAAACGGTATATATGGATCTGTTTCCCGATCGGATCAAGCCAAAGGCTATAAAAATTGGTATTTAAAGCTTCATTGCTTGACGTTCAGCAATACAAAGAAAATTTGCGAAGTTTCCACAGTGCGTGGTAAACAGGTGGACACTTGGCAGGTTGTAGTTTGACTCGAAGACTGAAAGTTCTCTTTGCTGCTTTTTGTTTACTTTTTTGTGCTTTTTTAAAAACCATATTGTTTTGTAAACCAAAAATAAAAACTTATAATACAACTAATATCGGTACAAATAAAAAATTCATGGCAATGAATAATAATCTTGATCAATGCTAAGCACATCGAAAGTTCTTTAACATCAATTTCAATGAAGCACTGATTCGGAAATTTTACAAGGTTAATTTTGATGTTATTTAAGCAAGGCATTAAGAACAAGGCAACAAATAACGTTTTAACATGTCCACATTTAGCTATGGGTCCGGCTTGTGGTTCTGGTACTTGCTTATTGTTAAGCCATGCCAAAAAATAGTCAAGGTAATAATAATTTACCGAGCAGATCGAAGAGTTTACGCGTCACCAAAAAAACATCGCTTACATATTCGTGATTAAAAACTATTTGATTTGCACGTTTCTTTTGCAATTTGGCATTGGTTTTGGCTTGCCTCACTCAGCAATGAGCAGGTACCATTACTACCGTAAGTAGCGGGCCTGACAATTAAACATGTATTACAAAGGTAATATACTATTGCACACTTTGCAGGTCTAGTTAAGCCCATTGGGAAGAAGAGTTGCAAATCAGAAGACGAGTTCAAATAAACAAAAGCATTATTCAACATGAAGGTTGGCAACAAAATCACACCTAAAATTTTTCAGGAAAGCTTTGAGCCAATCAAGTTGTTGGGAAAACTCAGTAGAATCGACGCTTCCTGATTCGTCCATAGCAAAAAGTATATCTGCTGCCAGTACTAGCTGATTGGCGGTGCATTCTATAAAAACAAAAGCCTGCTAGTTTTTTCAATAACATCTAAGTCAGAGATGGAACCGGTCAGGATTTTCTCGACCCGACCGGTAAATTTCAAAATCATTGCCGGTTGACCGGCCGGTCGACCGGTTTCTGACCGGCCCGGTCAACCGGTTTTTTTACCGAAGGTTTTTGTTCACTGTAAAATGTATCAAATGAAAAATTTTCAAAGCGGAAGGGGGGGGGGCATGGGTGAGGTGTTAAAATTTGTGACTTTAAACAGGAGTCTCGGAAAAAAACGCAAAAAAAGTTTTGTTTTTTTTTGCGAAAATGACTCAATTTTAAGGCCTTTTTCATTTAAGTTTCAGTTTGAAAGATCTGTTTTGAGCAGCACAAAACGTGCACAAAATAAGCATAAAAACCACTGGAGGGCACAAGCTAAATTATTAGACGTTCTTTCAAATGATATTATGCGAAGGCCAAAACATGAAGTTACAATTTTTTAGCTTTTTGTGACAGATTATTTGCAATTTGCCGAGCAGCAAACACTAAACTTTTTTTCGGTAGTGCTGCTTTCGCAGTTACAAAAAGATAAATCAGAAAAAAACAACAGCAGAAGATAGGTAACAGTAAAAACATACGAACACCACAATACTTGTACTATTATACCCAAAACCAATAAAATGATGGAGCAATAACATTATACAATATTGAAAAATTATGTCACTAACAGCGCGAAAAAAGGAATACTCAAAAATTATGTCACTAGCAGGGTGAAAAAATTAATAATATTGATAACAACTAGGCTGCTTCACTAACAGTTTGAGAAAGTATGAAAAGGATCAATTGCAAAACATTATATACTGGAAAAGGTTTTCAGCTCCGCAGAGATTTATATACGGACAGAACAGTTAATATACATCTCTGTGCAGCTAAAAACCTTTTCCAGTACATAATGTTTTGCAATAGATCCTTTTCGTACTTTCTCAAACTGTTAGTGAAGCTGCCTAGTTGTTATGAACATTATTAATTTCTTTCACGCTGTTAGTGACATAATTTTTGAGTATTCCTTTTTTCACGTTGTTAGTGACATAATTTTTGAGTATTCCTTTTTTTCACGTTGTTAGTGACATAATTTTCAATATTATATAACGTTATTGCTCCATCATTTTAATGTTTTTGGGTATAATAGTACAAGTATTGTGATGTTTGTATGTTTTTACTGTTACCTATCTTCTGCTGTTGTTTTTTTCTGATTTATCTTTTTGTAATTGCAAAGGCAGCACTGCAAATTGTTCTGAAGAAGCTTCCCGGTTTGGGAGGGGAAACGTCAAACCAATAAATAAACTCATCGGTAGTACGAAGTGCTTATGAATAACTATCCCGATAAACGCAACGCGTCCGTTATTTTCGTTGAAAACACTAAACTATTATGACATTGGCTAGAAAACATTCAAAATATGATGTGCCCCAACACTTTGTAGGAATGCTGCTACTTCAGAACAAGCCCTGGCTAGTTAGATATAAAAAAAATAAGAGCTATGTCTTTCTTGCCCAGTGTAGAGTGTTGTAAATTTAAGTTGAAAAAAGCTTTTCCAAGCAGCAAGATTTTAGCATGTACTAAAGATCTGTAATTAGCGCCACTTCTACTCTTAAGCTGATTAAAATGATGCTAAAATGCCACGTAGCAAAAGCCTCTTCCACATGCATGCTTCATTAGAATCTGATTACGCGATTTTAACGTATATTTTATGCACTTTTTCGCTTTGTGCCGTGGCCCAAAGTGGGGGGGCTTGGCACAACACTCCCACCCTAAATACGTTCCTGCATGTGCATGACTTAATGGTCACAGCTTGAAACCATTCAACAAGAGTTTTCGAAAAATGTGGCTTGTTCATACTGATTTTTTATAAAAAGTTTTATTTATAATAAAATATATAAGTATTATTTGGTTGGTGCTGAGATGTTTTTTAGTTCCAAAAAAGGAGAATTTGACTGGTTTTTCAATCGGCTTGACCGGCCGGTCGAAGAATCTCGACCCGACCGGCCGGTCGACCCGAACGGTGCCGGTCGACCCAACCGGTTTCCATCTCTGGTATGCAATGCAAACAAAATGACTTTGTCTGATGAAAAAAACAAACAAACTTGATTTTAAATCATTTGCAGTTTAGGTAAAACGGATCTCCGACTTCGTATTTCAACCAATATCTGTTCAATCACGACTATTTTAAACACTGGCTTCTTCTTTAACCATTATGCCAGCTTAGCACATGAATCCAGTTGACTAAAATCAATAGCTAAATTTATCTTCCAAAACGTAATTTTTGGAGGACCCGTTTTAGGCGGTTTTGGGGGGTTGGTACCCCCAAAATATGTTAACAAATTTGCCTTCCAAATATCTACTGAATCCAAAAAAATCTAGAGCCCTGGCTTAACTGTTCAAAAATTGGTTTATTGGGAACCATTTGAGAAGGTTCCGGAGGGGTGGTGCCCCCAATATATTTCAAACTTTTTGTCTCTTAAACATCTACCGATATTAGTAAAAACTGGAGCCTTAGCTTAAGCCGCTCAAAAAACTGATTTTGGGGAGTTCGTTTGGGTAGTTCCTGGGGAGGGATGGTACCCCCAAATTATGTCCAAGTGCTTGTCTGTTAAATATCTACTGATATCAAAAAAACTAGAACCCTAGCTCAAGCTGTTAAAAAAACTGATTTTTGGTGGTCCATTTGGGTGTTCCTCGTGGTTGGTACCCACAAACTATGTAAAAATATTTTTCGATTAAATATTTACTTATACAAAAAAAAAACTAGTTCCCTAGCTTAACCGTTCTAAAAAGAGATTTTTTTGGGCCCATTTGGGAGGGTTTCCGGCGGGTGGTACCCCCAAGCTATGTTCAAGTATTTGTCTTTTAAATATCTACTGATATCAAAAAAAAACTACCACCCCAGCTTAGGCCATTCAAAAATTGATTTTTGGGGGTCCGTTTGGAAGTTCCGAGTGGTTGGTACCTGCAAACAATGTCAAAATATTTGTCGTTTAATTATCGTCTGATATCAAAAAAAAACTAGCGCGCTAGCTTAAGCTGTTAAAAAAATGATTTTTGGGGAGTCTTCAAAGGGAATAAAACCTGATACCCTTAGATCATATCTAGTAATAAAAACAAAAATATTACAAGTGATTTTGTCCTATTAAAAAAAAATTAAATACACAACATTTAATACAATTTCGGTTTGAGAAAAAGCGATGGCCAACTAGATTATTGAAAACAGGTCTATTGTAGTCACTCACATAGATTTCATTCACTGACGCCTTTACCTCTAGGCCATAGTAGTACTCGCACAAATCGGGGTCATAAATTTTTCAACTTTTTGAATAAATCTAAATTCCTGGCCTTGCAAAAAAGTATTGAGTATCAAGTATTTCTAAGCTAATATTTTACTCCGAAACGAAAAAAAAAACTGGCACACCAGATTTTTGGCATATTTTAGCATTTCATTCATGCTTTTTCAAGCAACTTCACCGCTTGATTTTAAAAGACTTTTATAATTACGAAAGGAACTGTGGCCAGAAGGGTCAAGACAGGGTTGAAACAGTTTTAGAAGAGCTAAAGTTGCATGGACTGGCAGAAATGCAGAATGAATTGAGAAAGCTGTAAGAAGTTTTTTGCCCCAAGATTCCGTCTCGCTGGCCGCAAGTGAACTAATTTTTTTGGGTAAATGTTTGCCAGCTTTTCATCTGTAAGTCGTGAGCCCCACCTGATAATAGGCTTTGTCTATGGCCCTAGTTAATAGTACAAAGAATCACTAAAAGCCTTAAAAAATAGTGAAGACTAATAATATTGGCATTAAAACTGACGTGAAATTTTTGTGTAATCAAAATTTTTCTAGCAACTACTGAAAAGCAAAAAGCACCCAAAAATGTTTAAAAAAACCGTCGTTTAGGGAGGCTGCTGAGCTTATAATTTACGTACTAATAGCCAAAAGTTTCACAAATTATATTGAAATTGCTCTATTAGCATTATGTTCAATCACAAAAAGGGATACAACGATAAAGTAGCCTAAAAGTGTAAGTAGCGAACAAGATCCACAACATACGGCTGAATGTTGGCTGATGCAATTTTTTGTTCGATTCTCGAGACAGATATTTATTTATTTCTAAGTAAAGTATCATCTGCATATCAAATTGGTTCTTTGCATAAGTGCTTTAAAAAATTACACAACTGCTTTATAAAAAAGCTGTAGTAGATTAAAGAGCCAATTAAAAGGCGCAAAGTTTCAAAATTAAATATATACGGCAAACAGAAGAAGTTTTTCTGATAAAAGTGCATTAAAAGATTTGCATAGAATGCGCACGAAAAAGCAGATCGTTGGCTGATATTAGAGTGTTATGTTTATTTTTTCACTCAGACTTTTAGGTCAAATGTCCGATTTTGTGAATTTTTTTGTTATTCCAAAAATCTTGAGGTCATTTTTGCGATTGAAGGAGACAATTTTTGGGATTGTATTCAAAAATAAACTAAACTTTTTCAATTTTTTTGTTCGGTCATATTGACCAAAATGGTTAACATTTTTTCGGTTATTTACTAAAAATTTACGTCAATGATCAATAAAAAAAAAAAACAATAAATGAACCAAATGTGGATTTTTTGCTTAGTTTATGCCGGTCAAAAATTTAGAGGTCCATTTAAGAAGTTTTCCGGTGCTGTGGTACTCCCAAACTATGACCAAGTATTTGTTTCTTAAATACTTACTGATATCAAAAAACATTATTTGTCTAGTTTTAGCCGTTCAAAAAATTGATTTTTGGAGGGTTCATTTTGGGGAGTTCTTTTTGAGGTGGTACCCGCATACAATGTCAAAATATATTTCTTAAACATCAAATGACTTCAAAAAAATTAGTAAAGACATTTGTCTGCGAAATGTTAAATAATATCAAAACAAATGTTGCCTCAGCTCAAGCCGTTCCAAAAGTAATTTTTTGGAGGTTATTTGGGAGATGTGGTACCCTCAAACTTGTTCCAATTATTTGTCGGTTAAGTGTCTGTTGGCATCAAAATAAACTAGCGCCCTAGCTTAAACAATGCAAAAAAATCGATTTTGCGGAAGTCCACTTTGGGGGTTTTGAGGGGTGGTACCCCCAAATTACGTCAAAAGAGTTGTCTCTTAAATGTTAACTAATTTCAAAAAAACTGGAGCCTAATTTTAAGCCGTTCAAAAAAATTTTTTGGGGGGGATTGGAGTGTTTCTTTGGGACGTGGTACTGTAGCTCCAACGTTATGAGAACGTTATTTCCCCTTCGTGCCCAGGCTATCCAATCTGCCTTAGCGCATGTTCCCTTAGCCCAATGTTATAGAAGATGAACATTTGTGTTAATTATTAATGTTTGATTGTGTTGAATTTAATGTTTCGCATGTGACTGCATGCTTTGCCCTGCTCTAGCTCTCGCCTTTTATACGTTTAAAATGTCACTTCCTATCCAATTTTCTAATGCGACGGCTTTTCAGTTCCGACGTAGCAGTTCAGTTTAACGTTCAGGCAAGTAACCCCCTGAGCCAATTGGAGCTCATACTTCTACTGCGGCAATGCTAGCCAAAGTCTCTGCCATTTGATTAAATAACGCTGTAGTTTTCTTGTTAAAAAAATATGAGCAAAGCAGGTATTTTATGATTATTTTGTGTACCGCATAATTATAGCGGAGGCAGAATCATTGGAACTAACGACGCTCGCGTCGCGTGTTCCTCTGTTTTTACTCGGGCATTTTCCAACTAACGAGTGCGAAATTTCAAACTTTTGCTGATAACTCGAGAACGGTTGGGTCTAGCAGCATGAAATTTGAACAGCAGTTTGAGATTAATGAGTTGTACTGTATGTTTGTACACATTTTCGAGGTAATACGTCACGTGAATTCGGTTTTAGAACCCGAAACCCGCCCGCAAGTTTGGCGTAAAAAGCGGTCTCAGTCAAAAACGGCTTAAGTACGGCAAAAAATATTTCAGTGGGTTATATGTCTCAAGATACCCTTTCATCCCAACCAACCCACTTTTGGCCGCGATGAGTTTTATTTCTTTTTTTTTTTCCTTTTTTTCTTCCTAAATTTTGTACGCTCTTCTTCTCCTAAACCACAACACATCGAAATCTAATTTTTGTGTAAAGTTGTTGAGCTGCAAATGCAATTTTTTCTCCCGAAATTTATTGGGGCAACTCCACTGGGAACTCCCCCAAAATGGGGCTTCAAAAAATCAGTTTTTTGAACGGCTCAAGCTAGGGTGCTAGTTTTTTTTGATATCAGTAGATATTTAACAGACAAATATTTTGACATAGTTTGGGGGTGCCACCCCCCGGAACCCTCCCAAATGGACCCCCCAAAAATCAATTTTTTGAACGGCTCAAGGTAGAGTTCTACTTTTTTTCGATATCGGTAGATATTTAACAGACAAATATTTTGACATAGTTTGGGGGTGCCACCCCCCGGGTACCCCCCAAAATGGACCCCCCAAAAATCAATTTTTGAACGGCTTAACTTAGAGTGCCAGTGTTTTATGATATCAGTATATATTTAACAGACAAATATTTTGACATAGTTTGGGGGTGCCACCCCCCCAGGGACCCCCCAAATGGACCCCCAAAAATCAATTTTTGAACAACTCAAGCTAGGGTGCCAGTGTTTTATGATATCAGGAGATATTTAACTGAAAAATATTTTGACTCCACTTTTCTGGAGGTTCCATAATCAGATATTTTTGAATAATTGCTGATTTTACGGTAGACAAAAAGTACTTTTGAGCGTCACAGCATTAGCTATGCGTCGGTCGTTTACTGGGTTTGCTGGCAAACTCCCATCTAGTTATTTGCTGTTGTTTGAGTTAAAGTGTGTTCTGTGTGTTGGCGTTTTTGTGAATTAACTGCTAATAATTTTGGTGTTTTTTTCGCATTCTACGAAATTAAAAAAAGTTTGAAAAAGACATAACAGGTAATAGAATTTTAATCTGTCGGCAAATTCACGTTGTGATAATTCGAGGCAGAGAATCTCAGCAGCATTCGGAGTTAACAGAAGTTTACAAACCTTCTACGTTATCGTGGGCGATACTTTTGTGCTACGGATCTCAGTGTAGGCCCAATAGTGTCCAGATCGGTTGATTCACACCAGTTGATCCCTTTTACTTCGAACGGTCCCATAAATTTGCTTCAGTACCCCCAAACCATGTCAAAATAATTGTCGTTTAAATATCTACCGATATCAAAATAAACTAGCACCCTATAGCTCAAGCCAATCAAAACTTGATTTTGGTACCCCTAACTATGCCAAAATGATTGTCTTTTAAATGTTAATTATTTATAAAAAAAAAAACTGGCGCCTTAGGTTAAGCTATTGAAGAAACTGATTTTTTGAGTGTTTATTTGGGTTTTTTTTTGAGGATGTGGTATCCCCGAAACTATTTGTTTGTTTAATATCAACTAATCCAGTTTTTTTGATACCAGTGCAATTGTAAGAGACAAATATTTTGATACAGTTTTGGGGTACCACGCGCTTGGAAACCCTTCCAGTTGGATTCCAAAAAAACTTTTTTTTGAAAGGTTAATCTAGGGCGCTAGCTTTTGTTTTTTCTAAATTAGTAAATATCTAACTAAAAATATTTTGACACAGTTTGGGAATCTCAACCACCTACAATCCCCTAGGGACCACTAAAAATCAATTTTTTTAATGGCTTAAGCTGTGTTCTAGTTTTTTTGATATCAATAGATATTTACCAGACAAAAACTTGGACATAATTCGGGGGTACCATTCCACCCCCCCTCCCCGAACCCCCAAATAAACCTCCGAAAATCAGTTTTTTGTACAGTTTAAGCTAATGCTCCAGTTTTCATTGATATCAGTACTGTAGATGTTTAAGAAACAAAAAATTTTGACATAGTTTGGGGGTAGGCTACTATCCTTTCGGAACCTTCCCATATGGATCTCTATTAACCAATTTTTTGAACGGCTGAAGCTAGGGAGTTTGTTTTATGGATATCAGTGATTAATTAATAGATAAATTTTTGAACATAGTTTTAGGGGTACCAACCCCCCATAACCCACCTAAATGGGCCCTCCAAAAATTATGTTTTGGAAGCTAATTTTATTTGATTTTAGTGAACTTGGTTTAAATGCTGTGCTGGCGTAATGGTTAAAGGCGCCAGTGTTTGAAATTGCCGTAATTGAACAGAGTTCATAGTCGAACATCCGTTTTACCAAACCACAAATGATTTAAAATCAACCTTTTTTTTCATCAAATAAAATTACTTTGTTTCCACATCAGAACAATCTCCCTAGCCTAAGCTGTACAAAAAATTGATTATTGGGGGTCTATTTGGGAAGGTTCCGGAGGGATGGTAGCTTACCCCCAACCTATTTAAAATTTTTGCCTTTTAAATATCTACCGATATCAATAAAAACTGTAGCTTTAGCTTAAGCCGTTCCAAAACTGATTTGTTGAGGTTTATTTGGGGATATCGGGGTGGGTGGTACCCTTAAGCTATGTTAAAATATTTGTCTGTTAAACATCTACTGACATCAAAAAAACTAGAACCCTAGCTTAAGCTGTAAAAAAGATGTTTTGTGCTTCATTTGGGGTTCCGTGTGGTTGGTATCCCTATACTCTGTCCAAACTGTGCCAAAATAATTTTTATTTGAATAGTTACTGATTTAAAAGAGAAACTAGCGCCCTCTCTTTACCGTTCAAAAAAGAGATTTTTTGGGGTCCATTTGGGATTTTATTGTTTTGCGAAGTACCACAAGCAAAAAATCGGTTATTTCCTATAAACCCTCTGCCACTGCACAAGCCATTAAGGTTAGTCCAGTTTGACCCAATAGTAGATGGAGAATATCTTTTAATTAGATGTGCGGAGGGCTACAGATGAAAGTGAACAAAAACGTCGAGACAGAACTGTCCATCAGATCTGTGCATCAATGACTCGAGATGCTTGCGGCTGTGGGGTTGGTGGTTGATCTGGCCACCTAAACTGCCACTGGAAGTCGTTCTGACTTCCCAACAGTTGGCCACAAAGAACGTCAAGCTTGTTCAGCTTAATTATTTTGAATTAGAAATTGATTGATTTATTTTTATAGCGGTATGAGCAACGGCATCAAGAGTTTAATTTAGTATTCTTAAATCATACACTTTTTATAATTTTTCTACAATTTGTTTATCGTTTGTAGGTTTATTTCTTTTTCAATGTTGTTCCAAATTTTACACCTGTTTATCTAAATAATTTTTGAACCCTGACCAATCTAAATTTGGGAATATAGCATGTGTGATTTTCACTGCTACTAGTCGAATAACGATGAATATTTGATGGTTTTTTCAAATTGGCCGTCGAATGCTGAAGTAAAGCGAAGTTTTAAATTATCATGTTATTTATGGATCAAAGTTGCAATTTGAAAGAAAATCAATCTATACAAGCAAAATTGAGCGCTAGGTATCTAGAGCTTTAGAAGTTGGGCGAGGCATAATTCTCTCTCTTCCTTGCGTAATATCAACTGCAGATATATCCTGCGCAACTGTTCCATAAATTGTGCCCGTATTATCGAAAATAGTAGAAGTCAAAATGTGAACCGAACCGCTCATCGTGCATGCTAAATATTAACGCTCAATTTTGCTTGTTTACTGTTAATGCGACCGAGTTGGCGTGTATAGATAAATAAGTGACATTCTGGAAACCGGAAAATAACGGGTTCGACGTTGAGTTATTGTATTGTTTTTGTTTAAAAAGTGTACAAAATCAAAGCACAAACCTTTTTTATGACGTATTCACAGAAATTGCTAGAAGCAATATTTTTACGAAACATGACTAACCCTTGGGAGAAAAAAATATGTTTTGGGACTGTAAAAAGAATAGTAATACGTTTGGGATGACATAAGTGCGTTAACTTGATTGAAGTATTCGATTCTCTTTAACCCCCGTTGTTTTTTTCATAACAAATACCTACCCCGCATCGGAAATTGAGTGACCAGCTATTCGGAAAACAACGTGATGACTAATTTGTTATTGCTGTTGTTATGCTTTATCAATTTGGCTTTATATATCGGAGACCCACATGTCCAAATTATTGTAGTGTTTTGTGCAGTCAGCGAGCGGCTGAGTTTAACCCCAGAGCGATTTCGCTTTTTAATCCAAGCCTTATCCACTTTGGAAGTGATCTACCACGGGCGCTCTATTCCGGAGCTGATGCAGTTTGTCAATAAAGATTTTTTGGGAAAAATCAGTGTGTAGTTTTGCTTCAAAGACGGACGGCACGGATCGAGAAATCTACGAAGTTAGTTTCTCACGAGAGTTTAAGGTTGTGTTATACGGTTATAACGCAGCCAGTTCAAGACACGGTTGTCTTGAATAGCAGCATAAGGAGTAATCAACACGTTGCTAAAAAAGATCACAATATAATCCTACTGCTTTACAGATTATTTCACTTACCTTCGTCGCAGGGAGAACTCATAAGTTGACTGGACATGTTTAACAAAGATTTTACATGACATGCGCCAATTATCCTTCGTTGGACGGTCGAATTTTTGCATTTCACTACTCTTTGATTTCCACACACCTAAAGCATGCGTACTGGGTGATTGAGACAACACTGAGCTTACATACCATGCACTAGCTGCATTTAAATGCGACAATCACTCAGTTTACAAACATAACGAGTGGTGGAATGCCTAAGTTTCAAACGGTCCAGCAAAGAATCCATTAGATGAAATTATTATCTTGTCCAGGGTATGTAACATTATACGCTGCTTTGAGTTAAAAGTGAAGAATTTGAATCATATGAACCGGTTCCAGGAAAAACTCAAATTAAAGGGAAACGCAAGCATTGTAAAAATTCAAAGCTCCATTAAGAAAAATTACAAAACTTTTTACTTATTATGGCAAATTTTTGAAGATTAGCGTATATTACTTTGCACTGTAAAACAATAATAATACAATTACACTATACTTGCAAACCAGTGCAAACAACCGAGCAAATTGGTCAAGAAAAGAGAGCAAGAGAAACTATTCAACCTTTAAATTTCTTTTGATTTTAGGATTTTTGAAGCAGAGTTCCTAGTCACGTCAAATTGAATGCGTCAACTTTTTGTTATGCTGTAGCCGTAGCGGCGTCACTTTTGAAAACCTGACATCGTGAACGCTATAACACTCCTCGACATTTCTCGCTGACGAAGACGCCGTCCATATTTTTGTTGCCGCGCACTTCACTACAGAGAACCGGCAAATTATCTCCGTTAAAAGACCGGCTTAGAAGAGCAGCGATGCTAATTCAAGTTTTGCAAATTTTCATTCACAAAACCACTCACCGTCAAAGTCTGTTCGGTGAGAGCAACGGCCATCCCCAAACTTCCATTAGGATCTAAATATTAAGATTAAACACCGTGACTTAATAAAATAGAGATAAAAATTATTGTTTTGCTAAAAAAAACATGGCAGTCAAGAAGTGTTTGCCAAGATAATGCAAACCTGGACTTGACTTGAATGTCAAAAAAATACTTAAAATCAGGTAGTTACATTATGTGCAAACTCGTCTTGGAATAAATTAGTAATGTTACGTTTAACATCTACTGTAGACTACTGATTAAAGGTTGCCTTAGGCTTTAATTCTTTTTTATACAACAAATTTAGTTCATACATTTTAGTGGTACAGAACATCTGCCAATAAACTTTGTGTTTTGGTAAGTTACCCTCTTTTTTTACGTCGAAATGTGATGTCATTCTTTTTGGTAAATTTTTCGCTTATAATCGGGTAGTGCTGTAACAAGAAAAAAAAGCCAAACCTACTTCATTATTGCGACTTTCGCGACGATTCGCGTCGGAATTCCCTTTGTTTTTTTCCTTGAAAATTTACGAATTCTGCAACCAGTGGCCGAAACCGCTATAACTTTAAATGGCTGAAGGTTGAAACTTGAAATTTAAAACTTAGATGGTGCACATATGGAACAACTTTTACGAAAATTTTGGGGCAATCGGTCTCGTGATACGGGTTTTCGAGTCAAAATACTGAAATGCAAATCGGAGATTGAAACAGCTCTAGCTCGAAAAGTAATTACATGAGAAGAATAAAATTTTCGAATTTAGAAGCGCTAAGTAATGCAGTTTTAGCTCTCAGATCTAAGTTATGACGATTCCGACACTTTTTATTTATTTATTTATTTATGTTGTTTTTTTTTCTTTTTATTAAGAACTTTTCTTGTTCACACAAAAACTCCGAAACCACCAAAGCTAGAAACTTGAAATTTAGAGTTATAATAAAGTCTAATATGAAGTTTGAATCTGCATTTTTGGAGGCGCTAAGTTACATGGTTTGAAGCAGATGCGCCGAAAACTTGTGATAACAAAGTTTAATAAGTACTTTCAATAACTGATTTTGGTTGCATATTATGCACGTGTGCTGCTGAGGCTTAGTAAGTAAAAGCGCCTGTGATTACAACCTTATAGTGAGTGAATATGTACGTGGGTTCAATATCTCAGTTCGCTATCACTTTTTTTAAACCAAGATCATATTGAATCTAGCGTATCTAATTTTTTTTTAATCAGGACAAAATCGCTTTTAATAATTATTATTTTGACACAAGATATGATCAAAGAGTATTGCTCTTCATTCTCTGTGAAGACCACCAAAATCAATTCTTTTAAACGGCTTCGAGCTAGTTTTTTTCATATCACTAGATATTTTACGAACAAATACATTGGCATAGCTTGGGGGTACCAATTCCCCCAGACAACCACAATACACCCCACAAAAATCACTTTTTTGAACCCTTTAAGCTAAAGCTCCAGTTGTTTTGATATGAGCAGATATTTAATGGACAAATATTTTGACAAAAATTGGGGGTACCACTTTTCTGAAAACCCTCCCAAGTGTACCTCCAAAAATCACTTTTTGGACAGTTAAGCTAGGGTGCTAGTTTTTTGTTTGTTTTTTTTGATAAGAGCAGATATTTAGTTGACAAATATTTTGACAGTTTGGGGGTACCAACCACCCGGAATCTCCAAATGGACCTCCAAAAATCCTTTTTTTTTTAATAATGAAGCCAAGGTCCTAGTTTTTTGATATCAGTTGGTATTTAATAAAGAAATATTTTGACATACGAAATTAGGGGTATCACCCACCCAGTAAAACCTCAAAAATGGAACACCCCAAAAATCAGTTTTTCTAAACTGCTTAAACTAGGGCTCTACTTTTTTTTTGATATAAGCAGATATTTAATGGAAAAATATTTTGGCATACTGTGAGGGTACCAACCACCTGGAACCCCCCAAATGAACCTCCAAAATATCATTTTTTTTACAGCTTAAGCAAGAGTGCTAGTTTTTTCTTTTTACATCAGTACCTATTTAACAGACTAATACTTGGACATAATTTGGGAGTACCACCTTCCCCCCGGAAAACCCCAAAATGAATTCACCAAAATCAGTTTTTTAAACGGCTTAAGTTAGGGCGCAAGTTTTTTTTGGATATTCGTAGATATTCAAGTGACAAAAACTTTGGGGGTACAGTTTGGGAGTACCATCCCACCAGAACCTTCCAAAATAGGCCCCCACAAAATCAATTTTTTAAACGGCTTAAGCTAGAGCGCTAGTTTTTTTGAGTAATTGTACATATTTTGAGAGACAATTTTTTTTGCATATTCTGGGGTTACAACCCCCAAAAATTATTTTTTGGAAGCTCTATAGATTTAACTATTGATTTTATTCAACTAAGTTCAAGTGTTGCTGTGCCGGCATAATGATTAAAGGCGCCAGCAGCGCGCCCGCAGCGAAGGGGGGGGGCAAGAGGGGGGTGCTTGCCCACCCCCTTCCCCCCGCAAATTAAAATGTCAAGTATTTTTTATGTTTAAATTTGCAAATTAAGTCTAAATATATCTACAGTATCTAAACTAAGAAAATAACCCTTGGTGGAGCTTTTTTACATTGGTGCAAAGGGTGGAGGCAGGAGAAACAGGATTGTCCAATTGACGTGAAATATCGTACAGCATTTTCTTAAAAGTGAGCGTAAGCAATAATCTAAGATTAAGCATTAAATTGTTTGAGTAAACAATCAATATCAAAGTTTTATCAATCCTTTCATGATCTGTCATTAAGCTCTTACCAGGATCTCAACACAATAAAGCGTTTAATATTTCAAATTTACGCTTTGTTTATACAAACACAAAAGTAATAATTATCCGTCGTTAAATTAATTTTGATCAGAAACCAAAATCAAAAACGAACTAATTGTAATAAAAGCTTTGCCAGGAGGCTGTGCCTTCCTGCTTTGGCCTGTAGACTAAAGCGCACGATAAAAAAAATGCCACAATTTTTGCCCTTTTGAGGCAGTCTATTGCAGTAATATTATGGCCTCTAGAGTCGCTGAAAGCCACTTTTTAAATTTTTTTTCGTTGTTTTTGGGGGAGCGTGGGGGATATTTACTTAGTTGTCAAAAATACAGCTTACAAACTAATCGATAAAAACTTCAAACATGGCTAAAAATAAGCAGTCAAAATTGATCCCGTCATGCAAAATGCGAAACGTAAGCTTTATGAAAAAGAGTATAGGAGGGAGGGGAGCTATTGAGCATTTAATTTATCTAGTTACAACGAGTTTTGGACTTGACTTGTAAATAACGTGGAGGGTCGAAGGAGCAGAGCTTTTTGATTTTTTCAAATGGTTCTCAAATTGTATCAATTCAGTGTTTTTAATGGCTCTAAAACAATGCGAAAATTGATTCGAATAGCGTTAAAATGGCTATCTTTTCTGAAATATCACAAAAATTGCCCAGCATCTAGGGTTTTGCCCAACACCCCGGTAGGTAATATGCATTACTTGCAACTGTTTGCTCGGCAAGCTGCCTATTTGAAGCTTTTTGCGAAAATTTCAAGGTTGAGGTTAATCAGGCCCTCTCACCTCCCTCAACAAAATTCCGGTTACAGTCAGTGCCGCAACCAAAGAGCCTAAGGGAGCTTAACCTCCTCTTCTACTTATCCAAGACACTTGGAAAATTCACGTAGGGCTGGGCAATTTAAGAACTTTAAGTAGATTGTTGATCTCAGCGACCAAGGTACAATCCCCAGGAAACCCTCCCGAATGGACCCTCAATGATTGCTTTTTGAACAGTTAAGCTAGGGCACTAGTTTTTTAGTTTTTTTTTTATAAGCAGATATTTAAATGACAAATATTTTCACATAGTTTGAAGGTACCAACCGCCCGAAATCCCCAAATGGACCCCCAAAATCATATTTTATAACGATTAAGCTAGGGTGCTGTTTTTTTTTGGTATCAGTAGATAATTAGTTGACAGACACTTGGAACACAGCTTGGGGGTACCGACCCCCCCTCCCCCGGAAATCCTCAAATAAACTCCACAAAAATCAATTTTTTGAATGGCCTAAGCCAAAGTGCTAGTTTTTTTTTGATATTAGTGAATATTTAATGGACAAATATTTTGACATACGTAATTTGGGGTACCACCCACCTAGGAAAACCTCCCAAACGGAACACCCCAAAAATCAGTTTTTTGAATGGCTTATACTAGGGCGCTATTTTTTTTTTTTTTTGGATATAAGCAGATATTTAATTAAAAAATATTTTAATATACTTTGAGTTTACTAACCACCTGGATCCCCCAAATGGACCTACAAAATCGATTTTTTTAACGGCTTAAGCTTGGGTTTTAATTTTTTTAAATCAGGAGATATTTAACAGACAAATACTTGGACATAATTTGAGAGTACCCCCCCACCGAAAACCCCAAAATAAACCCTCACAAATCAGATTTTTAAACGACTCAAGCTAAGGCTCTAGTTTTTATTGATACTCTATCAGTAGATATCTAAGAAACAAAAGTTTTGACATAGTTTGGAGATACCAATCCCTCCGTATCTTCCCAAATGGACGCCCAAAAAATCAATTTTTTGATCGGCTTAAGCTAAGGCGCTAGTTTTTTGGATTTTAGTAAATATTCAAGAAACAAAATTTTTTACATAATTTGGGAGTAGAACCCACCGGAGCCTCCCGAAAATCACGTTTTTGAAGCTAGATTTAACTATCGATTTTAGTCAATTAGGTTCAACTGTGCTGGCATAACGATTAAAGTCGCCAGTTTTTGAAATTGTCGCAATTAAACAGAGCTGGTTTGAAATACATAGGAGGCCACCCGGTTTACTCAAACGACAAATGATTTAAAATCAACATTGTTTTTTTTCATGAGACAAAGTCACGTTGTTTGCATTGAATACGATTGAGTTTTAAAAAAATATCGGTGACCTTCAAAGTACGAACGGGAAAATGCTGGAGAAAAAAAAACTAGCGGAAGCCTCGCATTATTTTTCTCCGGGAAAATGAATGTCTAGTAAAAGTTGCGTTTACACTAGACGTGCAGCGAAGGTTGCCTACTTTTGCGAGTGGTCGTTTACGTCACTTGCAAAAATCAGCCAGCCACCCAACAATTTTGGTTAAGCATACACTAGGAGACTAGAAACAGACGCGCGGAGAAAAAGAGAAGAGTACGAAAGGAAAAAAGTTTACTCTTGTTGAGAAGTTTTTTTGCGGTCACACGTATTCGACTGATTTGTTTGGATATATTCCTGGAACAAGACAATCGTAAAAAAAAATTCACCCTGATTCGACAAATCGGCGTTTTCTAGAACAAATGATCCGAGAAAAAAAAAGGCAAAACGGTCAGTGTCCAGTCGACTAATAAAGAGTGTATGGTCTAAGCATAGACTCCTTATTTAGAAGACTAGAAACAGAAGCACGGAGAAAAAGAAAAAAGTTTGCTTCTGTTGCGAAGGTTTTTTGCGGTCACGCGTATTCGACCGAATTGATTGGACATACAGCATTATTTGAAGCTCGAATGAACAGTGAAGAAAAAAGTCACGCTGATTGGATGAATTGGCCAATTTTAGAAAAATGAATCGTGAAAAAAGACAAAACTGTTAGTTTCCAGTTTACTAATACAGAGTCTATGGTTTCAGTGAAGTTAAGCAACCGCTCGCGAAGACTGCCACCGGTTGAAACCTTTCGCAAGTTGTCGATGACATCAAATTTTGGTTGCTTCGGGTCCAGTTTAAACGCAGTTTTAGTCGCAATATGCATATGACATAGGCTTACCCAAAGCAAAGCGCTTGATTTTACCTTTGCAAAGCTTGAAAGTTAGATGGAAAGAACATTAATGGCTTGAAACTTACGTTACGCTAGATAGTGCGTAAGTAATATTTAGTAGCGTAAACGAAGACTGAAGGTAAAATCAATGGGATTATCGAAAGGTAACTCAAACTTATTAAATTAGATTGGCATTGCCTCCATCCTTCTTGACCAAGTCGTTTCTGAAATAGTTTGCTTCAAACACGACATTGTGGCCTTTCTTGTTTCTAGTAATTTTGTTTTTTGGCAATTTTGACGTTGATAACTCTTAGTTCTATTCTACGGCAAAGCTGCTAATCACTAAGCGAAAGAGGCCTTTTGACCAATATATAGGACGTTAATTAGGCGTATGTGGGCTAGGTTGCTGCACTGAAACATCAGGGTTGCCAATAAAATTAAAATCAGGGAGGCCCTGGGTTGTGTTTGAAGTAGAATATTTCTTAAACTGCTGGGTCAAGAAGGACGGAGTCAATGCCAATATAATCTATTGCAATTGGCCTAACTTTAGATGTCCCGTTGATTTTGCTTTCAGTCTTCGTTTAACTTACAGGAATAAACTGTAGGGGTTCGGTTTTAGAAGATAAATGTAAAATGTAATCAAGGAAAAATCCCAAAAAAAAGGATTGCTTCCAGTCGTTGAATGATAGCAATTAATGTGTATAAGTGTAATTAATTCAGCAAAAATCAGTTCATGTGCTTAAGGAAATATCACTTACTAAACTTCATCGTTGACGAACAGTTCACGTCACCTATGAGAGGACATTCATAGACGCCCCCTTCAGCAGGAGTGTACATTCCACTCTTTCCGTAGTGAGGAGCTCCGACAAAAAGGCTTCGTCCTGCCCTCGATCTAAAAGATGTGGCTTGTTTAATATTGACGAAGAGAGTCAAATGCCTTTTTTTTTGTTTTATCATAATTGGTAGCCAATAGCAATATCCGATTGTGCGAACTTCTTTTCATTTAAATCAGAAAATTAGTATATATACACACGTGATTTTTAACTCCACTCTCTTGTAAACTGGCTTTAATGGCAAAGCAAAACACCGCGGCTAGCTGTATCGCAAAACCGATATCAGTGAAGGAAAAGCCGCACCCATTTATGCAAATAATGCAATGCCAATCTTTTTGAACTCGCACCTTGCCAGAATCTTTGTTACTTTAACTTAGTGACCAGCAAAAAGTATTGTATTCGTTAAAGTTAATCAGTGCGAATTATTACCGAGTTATGCTTTTTACCTGAGTTAATCAGTATTACCTGAGTAGGAATTTTCATAACAAAGTCTGATCCAAATGGCATTGACATAGTTGATTGTTTTCCACAAATATACAAAACATCACCCTGCGGCTGGAGGTTTTGCCGCTAGACCCCCATCTGTGATGCGTTTGAGTTACACTATAGTTTGCTTACTACGCCTCCCAACTTAAACATTTTTGAAAACGTTTTAACTTTTAATTCACGCCCTACACTTTAGTAAAATCCTGATTAAGCTCCAACTAAGGCCCTGCCTTCTAATCTTTGATCCTATGGTATGTTTGTCCGATAAAAAGTTCCTATTTTCGAAAATTTATGATTATGTCATTGCACGTGATTTGCAGTTTGGGCCTTCCTTTTAATCAAAAATCCTGGCTGCGCTTATACTTGCATTCCTGTGAGGTGTAAATTACAGTCAACATAGAAGAATGAGCTTCATATTCTACTCGAATTTGACGCTGATTAATTTGTCTTAAGAAACAGAACAGACCAGCTAGGTGGTCTGGGGGAGCGCCGTTTCGACAGTATACTATTTTTACCAGAAGGACGTTCCTACTCACTTTCACCACGGAAAGCAATTGATTGGTAATCAATAAAAATAAAGTGATCAATTCTAATTGAATGAAATTGATAATGGCTACGAATAACCGAAAAGTTTTTAGGTGAAATATGTTTTTTAATGTTTGTTTAGTTCTTACAGTTGAGTGGTTTGCTTTTATAACAAACTGAATGTCACGGACCTAAGTCGAATTTATCGCATCAAATTTTTAAAACAAACACTGTTTAATTAGTTTAATTGTTGACTGATTTTGTAAAAGAAATTATACAAAAGCATACCTTCTGATGGCTAGTGATGAACCGAATTGCATTCCACTTCCACAATTCGGACGGATTCTCCAAAACAATTTTGTAGCTACATTTCCTTGTCCACAGGCGGAAGACAAAAAAAGGAGAAAGACAAAAAACACCATTGCTGACTGCGCGCTTCATGTAACTAAATAGTTGCAACAATAAACGACACACGTAGTTACTTAAATTCTTACGTAAAGCTGATTTCAGCTGCGACAATAGGCTTACTCTCACTTCCTGCAGCGAAGCTATCTATTCACCACACCTATTAGAATTACTCGAATTTTCACCAACGCTCTTTTAAAAACACAACCATTTTTCAGAAAAACCCCTATTTTACCAATAATTTCTTCGTCTTTCCTATTGATTCTAACTCAAATCTAGCCCAAACTCAATTTCTTACTGTTTAAACAAACTCTAAATAATTTAACCTCACCTTAATTCTAACCTTAAGTACTCTAAAAAGCAATCAAAAAATACGCGGATTAACATTTCTTCATTTTTGTTTTACTCTCTTAAACTTTCGGTAAAATAATCACTTCTTTTTATTATTTAACTTTCAAAGCCCTTTTACATTTAGGTGAAAACGGCATTAAAAAATAAAAGTTCCACCTTGTAACTTTATTGGGACCTGATCACCTCACGATGATTGTTAAAGAATTAATTTTAGCAACGTCTATTTGCAAATCGTAATACGTTTGTTGATGGCCAATTCGAATTTAATCCAATTTGAATAATGATCCAATTTAAAGCGGTTTCTAAAACACGCAAACAATAAATACCAACAACAACGCTGAAACATAAACTCGCAGATATAAACCATGACCGAAAGAAATTAAGATACGTAGTAATTCAGAAACTGTAACGAAAACCTAAATAATGTTTGGCAAGAACAACTAAAACAAAACATTACTGGTGGTAATTTGGTATAAACAATCCAACCACGATAACTATTAACTCACCAACCAGTATCCGAATGTAGGTGCCAAATCCAATGATAATATACCTGGTCTTGCAACTGAAAACTTCGAAAACCAATCCACTCATGAGAGAGAGAACGGCCAGTAAGCAAGAAAGCCACAGGAGGTCTCAAACTGCTTACTGTAGGGAGGGGCCAAACAGACGAACTAATAGAGCAACTACAGCGGCTCTGAAATCACCGAGCAATAAATAAAACTTCAAAATAATTAAGCTATGAAGGCTCTGGGAAGGACAATTTTTTAGTTTACAAAAACAGCACTGCAGACTATTATCTTTACATTTCGGTCCTGACCTGCTTCTCTTCTACAAAACTAAAATGCTTCCTCTCTCGATGTCACTAAATCATTCGTCATTAAGCGACAAGTGGTCGCAGTTCCTGCTCCAGCCAATGACGTTGTGGAAGCTAGCAGCAAAATACCCACAAACAAGAAATAATTGGAACCGATAGCTTCTTAACTCAACAGACCACAGTAAGTAGGATAGTGTTCATGATGTCCGGTGTACCGCAGAAAGAGCGTGTTTCATCAGCCGTCAAGTGCACATCCTAAGTAACAGCCATAGAAGTTATTCATCCGAGCCGGCTAACCGCAATCGGAGTGCACTGCTTTTGACCCGCCACACCAGTGGTCGAGTGGATAAAACGTCCAAACAGAGGAACATTAACGTCCAAACATAATCCTCGTTAGAAGTTTTCTCGATTCTTTTCGAAATTGCTGGGAACCAACTTCTGTTCGTAAATGTGGCGCAATCATCCGTCTTGTTAACGCGCCTTTACGGATGTGTCGCGGAAGAGAGATGTGCACATCAAACATACCAACAATTTGCAGCGAATTGTTGATTTGTTTCGGCTAAGCCGCACCCATTTGCACCTACCAATTGTTCGAGCGATAACGCGTTTGTTTCTGCAGCGAAAGTTCAAACAACGTTCAAATTTCTGGCTAGTCAAATCGGACACAGACATGCCAACGGCTCGCCACCTCTGAAAATTGAAATCCAAAAGAGCTGCGTTGTTCAAGTGCAATAACGCGGAGACGAGCTCCGCCAACTAGTTAACACTCTCCAGCGCAGTGCAGTGAGTATGATGAAATATTGAATTTGAATTTCGAACATCTTTTAACAATCTCGATCAACGACGCATCGTTTTTCAGTGATACGAATGTGTATGTGCTTCTGGATATACAGTAGTGAATTGCACTGAAATAATTCCATTTTGTTCAAGAAACCCGTAAGTCTGCTCTTCAAGTTCAACTGACGTTTCGTTGGGTGTTGATCATTATGTGTAAGTTGAATGAAACGGAGGTATTTGCTAATCTTATTACTTTGATTAAAATGTTCACATCTTCAAAGCTTTTCGTCTGACACTTGTCAAGCAGAATCGCCAAAATGGAGAGCGCAGGAAAAGGAGCGGCTATTTTTAGAAAAAAGCCGAGTCGTGATTGTCGGGAAAATTATCCGTATAGAGCAGTAGTCAATTTTATGGACAATAATTATGATTTTCTGCTCAAATGGAAATCTAACAGCTTATCGTACGCCGTACAGGATTTACAATAATGTAGTTCATTCTATGCAATTTAACTTTTTGTTTCAGTTTTCTTCAAGCTTCAATGTTGCTTTATCGACCACTGTCCTAAGTTCTGTGATTTGGAAGAACCTTATTATCGGAGTTTTATAAGCGTAGTCTATTACAAACCTCCTACAAACTTTAATGGTTTAAACTATACGTGTTTGCAGCTTTCTTTAGTGAAATGCTTCATTAAAGCACTTATCCAATACAGTGTCAAATAATTAATGCAACGTTATAATATCGACTACCATGAGCAACTTTAGTACCCCGTTTACTTTATCATTAAAACTATTGTTGTAAAAATGCTTGTATCATTTTTTTGAGTTTTATAACCTGGTATCGATTTTTACAAGATTTTGAAGAGGTTGGGCAGTCAAACATACAAAGACCAAAGCTTTATTTTCGCAGCAAAAACTGCAAAAAGGGATGACTACCAGATAGCTGACCTATACTGAAAAGCGTGTTCTACGTTTCGTTTTTTGTTTTTTTTTGAACAGTTAGTTGAATTTGGCGGTTACCGGTGTAAGTGCTGTACTGTTTTTCCTTGTTAAGGTGCGCTTACACCGGACGTGACGCAACGCTAAGGTTGGCAACCTCAACCTTCGCGAGTGATCACTTACGTCATTTGCACCACATAAACCAACCACTCGTTCAGTAGCGTAGCAAGGGGGGCAGGGGGGCCACAGCCCCCCATTGGCTCGAAAAATATGCTAGATACTACGGTTTTAGTGCTTTTGAGGGCAATTTTTGCTCAAAAAATGAAAACAGCCCCCTCCAATGAGATTGGCGAGCAAAAGTTGTGAAGGACTTGCTGTTATTTGGACCAGCTAAATTTGGTCAGGAAAACTGACTGAATTTAGGTGAAAACCTTTTTTTTGGAAATCACCTGATTTTTACAGAAAAACCCCATCAATATAATTCAAGACGAATGAAAATTTGGGTCAAGTTCGTTTACTGATGTTTCCAGCTTCCAAAAAAGCCCCCCCCCCCCCTTTGCGAATTCCTGGCTACGCATCTGCATTCATTAACAATTTTATCTAACTGACGTTAAGCAACCGCTCACAAAATTTGCGGCCGGTTGAAGAGATAGTTGCTCCAAATCAGTTTTATTGAAGAAGTGATAAATACTTGAGGTAATAAAAAGGTGCCTCAAACCTTTTTCTGCAATTGTCCTTTTTCGCGAAAACCTGATTTAATCTATTTGACTCTGTACAATTGGCATTCCTGGATTTCGGAATTTTGTGACATCACAGACGCCAGATTTTGCGAAATTTCTAGCAAACTAACAAACGCAACTACCAACTGTTAACAGTGAGTAGCCTAACCATACCTAAATGGCTACTTCTACGGTATCCGTAGAGTTTGACTACCATGGGATGCAGCAGAATGATTGTTTTTGGTTTTAAATTTTATATCAATCGTAGGCCAAAAACATCACCAAAACTGGTCTAACTTTAGTAGACCCCATCATATCACTCATAATAAAGTCACTGATATTAGTTTAAATTAAAATCGCTGGCAAAAGCTGAATCCTAGGTTATTACCTTCCACAACGAACATTGTGATTGTTTGTCTGCGACAAATTTTGCAAAATTTGCCTCATATGGTGTCACAATAGTGCGAAATGCAGGGCTGTTATTGGTACGAGTCACACGGATTAAATCGTATTTTCGCGAACAAGGGAAATTGTAGGAAAAGGTTTGGGGCACCTCTTTATTACTTCAAGTAGTTTTCATATAGGCTACATAATTGACTAGTACAGGCCTGCAGCTGTAGTTCTTCTTCACAATTTTTCTTATTGGTGCTTACCAGTCCATGGGAATCAATATCACGGCATGAGTGTCGCGCTATAAAATTTACAGATTTGATTATAGTTGATAGTTCCAGTTTTTAATTAAGGTTCTAAGGTCTACAACTATTTGACGCGGGAGAGTTTAGATGGATAGATGAATTCGATTTTAATCCAACTTGGAAACGTTTTGACGCGAAACTCTACCCCTATCCTAATCTGGCCGCGTCAAAACCTCTCACTCAAAAACCGGTCGCATTTAATTCCCGATCCAGTTGTGCTTTTTTGCATTATTTTCAGAGAGGCAATGCAAAACTTCTGTACAAATGACATAATTTCACAAACAGTCAGTAGATTATGGAATGTAACCAGTCTATAGAATGCAATAAAACGACATAATGCAAAATTAAAACAATAAATGTAAAGCTCCAAAATCAACTATCATCAAGGGTGCCGAAACCAGGGGAGGATGTATCCCCCCAATGATTTGACTGCATACCCTCCAATAATTTGACTACGATCTACATCTGCATCCACCCCAATAATTTGACTCTGGTCTGTATTTGAGTGCTGGATGATGTTTGGACCTTGTTTTTCGTCTTTACGTGATTATGGGGAAGAAAACTCTTAAAAAAACGGTGAAGAACTTTTTTTTAGTCTTCACTTAAATTTGGGAAAAAACTCTCAAATTTTAGGTGAAGACTTTTTTTTTTGGTCTTTATTTCCTTTGCTTACCGGAAAAAGATCGTGGTCGAGGTTCATTCCCCCAAATGTTGAAAATAGAGCAAATTTGGGGTAAAATTGCAAATTATCCCACCCAATGCTCAACAAAAATCGGCACCCCTAACTATCATGAATAACTTTTTTTTAGGAATATAGTATAGCATTTATGAACGATGAAGCAGCATCAAAGCCACATCTGAATTTGATTTTCACGGCGTAGTTTTTACAATATTCGTGTTCATTGACATTGCGGTGCTATGGTGCCTTTGATGAGAATGTAATATGATCAGACCCATGTTTCAGAAATCTGGGAGGGGGCATCGACTTTTGGAGGTACTTCCCACAAACTGTAAAAAAACATGGCAAAGCATTTCTGTGTAAGTATGGAGAGAGCAAAGCTGTTGCTCCTTTAAATAAAAGCCTGTGTGCTAAATTTTAAATGAATTTTAATGCCTAACAAACTGCTTTTAAGGGTATCCTTACACCTCGCAGAAAAGCATTTCCCCGAAAATCATTAGCCAGAAAAACATTTCCTAGAACTTTCTTTTTCCAGAATTAACATTTGTCAGAAATCACACTTGCCAGAATGAACACTTGCCTGAAATTACATCTGCCAGAATGAACATTTGCCTGAATGTACATCTGCCTGAATGGTCACTTGTTTGAAATTACATCTTCCAGAATGAACACTTGCCTGAATGTACATTTGCCAGAATGTACATTTGGCCGAAACTACATTTCCCCGAAAACTGATTTTCCAGAACTTACACTTGCCAGAATGTACATTTGGCCGAAATTCCATTTCCCCGAAAGCTTATTTTCCAGAATTTACTCTTGCCAGAATGTACATTTGGCCGAAATTACATTTCCCTGAACGTGCATTTTCCAGAAATTACATTTCCCTGAACATACACTTGCCAGAAATTACATTTCCCCGAAAGCTTATTTTCCAGAATTTACACTTGCCAGAATGCAGATTTTCCAGAAATTACACATGCCGGAATGTACATTTGGCCGAAATTACATTTCCCTGAACGTGCATTTTCCAGAAATTACATTTCCCCGAAAACTTATTTTCCAGAATTTACTTTTGCCAGAATGCAGATTTTCCAGAAATTACACTTGCCGGAATGTACATTTGGCCGAAATTACATTTCCCTGAACGTGCATTTTCCAGAAATTACATTTCCCTGAACATACACTTGCCAGAAATTACATTTCCCCGAAAACTTATTTTCCAGAATTTACACTTGCCAGAATGTAGATTTTCCAGAAATTACACTTGCCAGAATGTACATTTGGCCGAAATTCCACTTCCCCGAAAACTTGTTTTCCAGAATTTACTCTTGCCAGAATGTACATTTGGCCGAAACTACATTTCCCCGAAAGCTTATTTTCCAGAATTTTTACTAAACAAAATTTACATTTGGTCGAAAGCACATTTCCCCGAATATTTATTTTTTAGAAATTACATTTCCACAAAAATTCATTTTCTAGAAACTATTTTTCATTTGAAAAATTATTCTATGTTTAAGTTATTTATTTCTAGTAAACAGAAAAAACTTTTAGTTGAAATTAAGAAACGTAGCGATAACAGTTAGCTTGCGGAATGAGAAATATAACCTTTTTTGTGTGTGACTCAGCAAAATTTAGGCACTAGAACTAAGAACTGGTTCCCAAAAGTGCACATGTATACAGGCTATCAATGTACCGATTATAAAAGTTTTGCGAAACGCAATATTTCGCATCAGTTCAAATCATTAATCAACAGCCTTACAGTAGGCTACTTAGGCCTACCAATATTTTCTCCTATTGTCGCTTTGGGGTTTGGCGGGCGAAATTTTTGTTCGGGGGGCGCCGCCCTTCCTGGCCCCCCTGAGTTGCGGCCCTGCCGTAATCGCTTGAAAACTCTATCTACAGCAGTGAATGCTGCCCAACGCGCAACCAGTATTTTGCTAGAAAGGTGAAACAAACATTATTTTTGCACAAAAATTGTCTAATTCAGGCCTTTTGCTAAACAAACTGATGCAACTCGAGCGTGTCACAGACCGGGGCCTTAGAACGGAGCCACCCAACCACTGGGCAATGTTTGAGATTTTACAGCACAAAAATAGCAACTTTAACGGCATTTTAATCACCTTTCGCACTTTTTGAAGCGGCATTAATGATTAAATTGCTAAAATTCAGAAGTCATTTCAAAGACTTAAATTGCTTAACCCCTTTAGCCCTCCCCCCCTTACTTCAGGTCAAGTCTAAATACTTCTAAACCCTTATGTTTTGACGTTAAATTTTCTAAGTGACTTGGCTAAGAGGGCCTAAGCCCCTTCACAATGGTGCTCCACTCACTGCGACCTAAAAATGTTGAGTGTGCTCCAAAGATCAAAAACAGCTGCTGCTCTTTGAAAAAAATGTTTTCACCTATTGTTTACGTCATAATCACTAACAAAGTATCGGTAGCAATTCTGCAGTCTTATATCTCTCTTCCGCTACACATTTGTGTAGGTGTGTTACAGTAAAAAGTCGGGTTATTCCGTCACATTTATGTACACCAGTTGATTGCCAACAATTTGGCAAAAGATTTGAAAACGCCAAAGGAAAATTATGTTTGAAAGTTATTCTTGCTCTATTTCCATCATTGCCTATTGTCTTATCTTTACGTGATGTTGCAAAAACAGCATTTTGAGTAAACTGAAATCGGGGGACATGGCCCCCTGCAGCGACGGCACTGCATCACTTCCCCGCCTACGCTACTGACCTTAGCGCAGATTTAGACGTATGAAAAGACGAAACTGAAATTTGACGACCATTACGCTTACGTATGGCCTACAACAGTGGTTTTCAACCTGTGGGCCATAGGAGCATTTTGTGGTGGGCTAGAGCTATTTGGGTAATTGCAAAGTCGGTTAAAAAACTGTCTTAATCATGAGGGCTGTGGGGCTCGTTAGAGAGTGAGCTAGCACAAAATTTGCGGTTTTTGGCGTGAATAACATACCTTTTTTTTGTGGGGATCACCTGAAAATTGATAAATTGCGATTAAGCTAGCGATTTAGATGTGGGCAATGGAAAATTTTCAAATTGAAAATAGGTCACGGTGATGAAAAATTGGGAAGCACTGGCCCACAGTCTTGCTTTAATGGAGCTCGTTAGGTGAGCGTTTTCTCCCAATAATTATACAATAATATAATAAAATAGGCCTATTCGTATCAATAAATTTCAAGAATAAAAAAAAAACACCGTACGGAACTGTCATTTTAATTTGAGGTAGGCATTACGCGTCTTGAGAGAAAATTTATTTAAAGCAAAAATTAATGTTTCTCTGACACCAATGTGAAAATTGGTGAAATGGTTCAATTCGAAAGATTGACAGGAGCCTGGTTGCAAACAAATATTAACTCAAAATTCTCTGGTCAAAAGTACACAGCAGTAAATTCTCAACAGCAGGAAATTCGAATTTTATCCTATGCAGTTGCAGTCCAGCTACCTCCCCAACAACAATCTCGACAAGATCATTCATTCTACGTTGTTCCTTACCAATGCTGCCACAGGCTGCTCTTCAAAATTCACTCGAATTTTGTGAAACACGAAAATTTTCACAACGCTTTGTGCTTTTAATTTAAAATTGAGTTAAAAACAAGACAATGAGACTGCGTTTTAGGCAGGCGCGTAGCCAAAAATTCGCAATGGGGGGCTGTTTGGGGGGTCTGGGGGCAGAGCTCCCAGCCGCAGGAGGCCAATTGGGGTATGGGGACGAAGCCCCTAGCCGCCGGAGGCTGGGGGTATGGGGGCAAAGCCCCCAGCCACAGGAGGCACGGGGGTCTGGGGTCGGAGCCTCCAGCGCTCAAAAAGTTTGCATTTTTTTGTTAAAATAACTTCATTTTAGGCCTATTTTGATTAAAAAATAATGCTTTTAAAACGTGGCTTAGAAATTGGCAATGCAAACAAGATTAAACTGGTGGCATAAATGGGCTATTTGGGAAGTGGCTAATGGTAAAATGTTAGTTCTCTTGTTTAGATGCTAGTAAATTATAAAATCGAATACTTCAATGAAACTCACACGGAGTAATCTATTTCGTATGCAGTTTATAGAGAAAAATAATTGGGGTGGGGCTAATGAAGAGAGATTTGAAAGAAATGATTGGTAATTAACTAATACTGAATAGCCCCCCCTATTCCTTAGTTTATAGTATATTTGTTGATGACACCTATGTTTAGCAATTTTTACACTTGCGATCAAACATGATTGCTTATTTTTTACCATTTTTCAAAGCTTTCGTTTATTTGTTGGTTTTATTTTTGACAAATTAGCCCCCTTCCCCTGAACAAATGTTTCAAAAGATGTTTTAAATCACTATTTAGTCCACTCCAGTGCATAAAACAGTCTCAAAAGTGCTAAAAACGTAGTGTTTTTCCCATTCGGCACTTTGGTCGATATGCCAATGGAGGGGCTATAGCCCCCCTCGCTACGCTACTGTTTTTAGGTGATCTCAAAAAAAAAAAAGGTCTTCACTTGGTAAGTTACAAAACTTTCTCTAGATCGTTTCACTAGGACACCAAAACGGACCAAAATTCACTAGATCTATAGAAAATTCACTAGGAGTGGCACCACCAATCGTAGTTTTTGCGTGAATTTTTTGGTGATCTCCCCCCCCCCCAAAAAAAAAAGGTCTTCAATCCAGCGACGCACGGTTTTCGCGTAATTTTCCTGGTCATCTCTAAAAAAAAAAAAAGGTCTTTTAGGTATTTTCACATTCTACAAAAACATTCGCTAGATCGTAAATTCACTAGGTCACTAGACCGGACCAAAATTCGCTAGAGTTAGTGAAAATTCACTAAGAGTGGCACCACTGTTCCTTACATTGCATTATGCGGTCAGTTTTTGCTACAGGAAGACTTGTAGGTGTCAATTGTGACGTCACATTAAGAAATCACTTATCTTCTTGCTACCTCTTCGCATGAACTGCGACTGAAATGTTCTTTAAATTGTATGAAATGTAAATGGCGGGAATTGACATCATAATGAGCTTTCTGTAGAAGTGGCTTTCTTGGTAGGTTTCAATTAAAAGCTCTTTGAAGCTGGTTGCGGGAATACACGCCATTGCTGCTTTTGGAGTGTTGGTAAGCTAAAGCGCGAAATCTTTTGCCGAGGAATGCAACAAGTGTTGTTTTGCTGGCTCTTGCATTTGACGTAGATTTTGGCTACTTCATCCTACAGCTGCAGATTTAATTTTGTCGCGAACGCAAGACGAATTACACTATTTTTTTTTGTAACAATAATATTTCATAAAAACCCGAGGCTCGTTGTCGCTCAGAATCTCAAAAAATGCCAGCCTCCATCATTAACAAAAAGATTGGAAACAAAAAAGAATAAATTTCAAATCTTGAAAGCAACTAAATTCTGTGCTAATTCAAAACGATGAAATTTTAGTAATTTTCCAGTATTTACAAGCAAAATACTGCAACAATTCTAAAATTACAGAGTGCTGCTTCAAACTGCGCAAGCAACTCGTAAATATTTGGATGTTCTCAAGCCAAAAAAAAAACTCCGCACTTTTTCGATTTTGCAGTTATACGATGCTGCAAAAAAGCCTTTGCTCAAGCTGACAGAGCATTCGGAATTGGACTCCAAAATAAGTTTAAAAACATGGTCGTTTAAATTGACATGAACGTTCTCAGAATTCAAGGAATAATATTAAGAACAAATGAAGCAGCAAATTGGCAAAAAACTATGAGAAGCCAGCTCAACTTAAAATTTATTGGCTCTTCTAAAAAAAAGTGTAACCTGGGTACAAGTAAGCTTGCTTTTCCTCTGTGAACATGCTTGCGTCGATTTTTAATTGCTAAGTTTCGTTACGCTTGAAGCACAACTTATGATAGCAAATTGACTAATAAGCTAGGGTTTAGCCGCAGAGCCCCACTGCCGGAGGGTATAGGGTCTGGTACCAAAGCGCTGGGTAATTTTTGAGGTTTTCTGTCACAAATGATGGCCGTTTTCAGCAGCGTTTGTGCTTCAAATTGTGAATCTTAATTAGTTTATAATTGTTTTAAAAATATTTACAATAAAATTATTTGGAAATTGGCACTACGACCAAACATCAATCAAAACCTTTAAGGTAAAAAGCTGGTTAATTTAAAAATTTATAATAGCCAATTTAAAATAGAATAAATTAGAATTTAGAATATGTAGCACAGTTATATATTATACTCTTACGCTACTTTGAGGCATGCTACTTTATCCTTTCGCTACAGCCTACCGCTGGGAGGTAATGCGACGCGGGAACTTCAAGAGCCTATTTTAGTGTTTTTACAATTAGAAACTTTTTGACGAGGACTCGTTTGCAAGGGCGCTGGGAGACAAACGTGAATCCTGGGACAGTTTGAACATTGGGCCCCTCCAGATTTTGAAGTGTTCACCAAAAGAAGATCAATATTTTCTACGGAATTTGAAGTGTTCTCCAAAAGAAAAAAAAGGTCTTCAGGGCAAAATGCCAATATTTTCTCCGGATTTTCAAGTGTTCTCCAAAAATAAAAGGTCTTCACTATTCAACAAGCTGATTTTTCAGTGTGATCTTGCTGGGTCCCCTGAAGTCCATGGGGCCAGGGGTCATTGTCCTCCTTTGCTCCCCCTCTTGGCGGCCCTGCTCGTTCGTGAGGGCCTGATAATCTGATAATGATTTTCAATAAAGCCTTCTCCTTAATACGACCCTGATCATTTAAGTGATTTACTGAAAAGCCGGTTAAACAAAAACGCTGTAATAAGCGAACAAACCTAAACAATCTTTTTTATGATATTTAAACACAGCAATTTAATAAACTCCATTGCGCTTTCTTATATAAGACAAACAAAAGGATTTTCTCAGTTACGCTTCAAAACTATTTCGTTTAAAGCAGACTGATAGCAGCAAGCAAACGACTAAACATGTATAAAGGAAACGCTTTGTTATGCTAAAAATTTCTATCTATTTTTTAATTAATTCTGACCGAAGTCTAACCACGCAAACTGAAATCCTTAGTATGATTGATGACAATTCCTCATTTTCATTTTACTCTCTTATTTTTTAAAATTTTCCGGTGAAATCGACCAGAGTTGTAAACGAGCCGACAAGTTCAGGCTCGAACCCAGCCCGAACCCGAAAATACAAGCCCGAACCCGGCCCAAACCCGAAAACTAATTAGAAGCCTAAATCATGCCGAAAAAAAACGAAAGTTAAGATAGGCCTGAAAAATTTGTCAATGTTGGCAAGTTATTTTAATAGTATTTTTGTGCACCCAAGACAAAAAGTACGTCTCAGGCCCGAATTAAGCCCGAAATTTTTGTCAACTTTAGGCCCGAACCCGACCCGAAAAGCCCGGCCCGACTTACAACTCTGAAATACAAATTCCCTTTATTCGCAAGAATATCTGTTCAAGTCCAGAAAAAATTTGAGTAATCGCAATAGTGATATTCAATAATACCTACCATTTAATCTTGCTAGAGTGTGCACAAAATACAATCGCAAGCGACAAGTGCCTAAAATCACAAATACTAAACTACCGGCTAACATATTCATAATTTGTTGTAGCGGCTACCACACAAAAAAGACTAAAGCTAAACACTAAAGTACACGCGACTTACGACCGCGACAATGTAGCCAAATGGAAGTTTAAATTAAAAAAAAATTTGTCGTGGTCGCGAGCCCAAAAAAATGTTAATTATAAGAAACATATATTTTGATTTTGGCGACACTGTCGCGTGCACATAAGCGTCGCTTAATATTAAGAAAAAAATTCTGTAGTCACAAGTGAGATTTAATACTACATACCATTTAGTCTCGCAAGAGTGTGCCCGAAGTACAATCAATCTTAAGGGGCCAGTGCTGTACAAAAAACACTTATACTAAGCCACTAAACATACTTTATTCCAAATCTATCATAGACTACTAGCGGTTACAACGTGAAAAAAAGAAGATAAAATTCCAGCCGCGAAGGTAGAATAAAAAAAACACTAAGTCTTATAAAGTGGGTAGCGCATTAAACAAATGTCAACTTATTGACAAAAAGTTAGAACAAAATTAATGACTTCGATCTTATTTCATAACATTTTTGTACTGTGGGTCAGACTGCATGTCGTTATAACAACTTTCGGAACGTTTTCATTTATTAAGAATTAGGTTTCTTCGTTAGCGGCCTTTGGCGAAAGGTCTTCACCAGGTGTCTCAGAATTCGTTGCAGGAGATTTTGATTCAGCGTTTTTAGTTAATTTTTCTTGCTTCATCTTAGCATATTTGCTCTCGAACGCTCCAAGCTAGAAAGTAATAATACAGCGTTAGACGGTTAAAAAGTTAAAAAGAAAACAACCGTTTTTTGTCGTACAGTGTTTTAACGCAAATATTATCATCTGATAAACTTTTGAAAACCATCAACTTTCACATTATTTAGGGAAGCTATTAAAATCCTTAACTCTTCTGGATTAAACAACAAAAGTTTGGCTGTTATAGTGCACGACAAAATTAACGCAGCACGCCCTTAGCCGATAATGCATTTGTTTAGCTTTATAAGTTTCTTAGATTACTAAAACCAACATATGTAAAATTACCATTCTTATTCATCAAGTTGCTCTTTTCAGGAGATAGCAAAGGTACAGTACCTTCAGGGTCTTAATAGACTTAATTAACTGATTTTGAGTCGAGCTGCCTCCTGCCTACTTGTTGGAAGCTGCACAAGAAAACTGTAAATGCCTATTTTTATAGTTTTTGGTTTAATGCGGCCAGAAATCAAACCCAAATCTAACGTTTCCGTTGCAGATACTTTTTCTACTCAAACACTAAGGTAATCGTTCCAAGTGTTATAGTACATTGGGTGCAACATTTTGGTGAGATAATTTGTTAATGTACATTGGGCAACTAGATGAAGGCGCTAAATAGATACGTCTGAAGTTGAAAACTGGTCAAATTAAACAGTGCTGCAAACAGATTGGCATCGTCACCACGATTCTATGTAAAAAGAAGGTATAAACGCTGGGTGCAATGCTTTGGAGCTAGGCTACCTTTTTATTACACGTTTCGTGTTTACATTAGGCAATCATTTGACAAAAGAACAATCAAATTTTATAGCCCAGATAGTTTCTCGGAAATATTTTTTTTCGCCGCCAAGCTACCTACCTTCCAAGCAACAAGAAACAGGATACCAAGCAGTAACAAACCCCCTAACACCGAGAATATAATGATTAACATTGTATTTTGTGCGTCTGGTATCGGAGACGGAGGAATGTAGAGGGCGACGTTAGTGGATACCTGTAAGCAATCATTTGATTTATTCAAACAGCAAAAACAAAATTTTGTTTATGATATGCTATCTGAGGTTAAAGGCAACCACAAAAATTGTAGACGAGGCGGTCGATTGACTGATTTATGCATCTTAAAGTTTTTGTCACGAAAAAAGACATTGAAGTTATCCTTTGAACGAATCTGCATCTGCTTTTGTTGGGGAATGACCAGTTTCCAAGTTTTTTGTTGAAAATTCTCTTTTCGTAATGCAAAACGAGCAGAGATAATCATTCTACAGCACTTTATCAAAGAACGCATCATCGCATTAAGAATGCGTGACCTACATGTAATGAGAACTGTCGTAAAAACGACCCTCTTACTCTCTTGCTCACGCTGATAACCGTTAAACCGGCAATGGCAGTACGCCGAAATAAAGTTCGATTTGTTGTTATTGACTTTTTAGCTCTGTCCTGTTTATATTCCATACGCTTGTGCACGGTGCAGTATTTCTCATTTTTCCGTGATTGAAAGGCTTTTTTCGTGTTCCATTTCCAAAAAGCAGCTTTCTTTTTGAAATGCAAAAAATAGCTGACGTTCTTGCGAGCTAGCAAGAACTGATTGCTTTATGACTGTGTGGAGGGCCTAAAGTGTTGAGAATTTTGACTCCAGTGGAAACTACAACAAATCGATTGTTTTTCTGCCTTTGTAAATTAATAAATTGCTCATGTGCAATGCGCATGTACAAAGCACCTATCAAAATAATCATTGCAGTACGGCGTTGCTTGAGTTTTCTTGCTTACTCACTGTTTCTTTTAAATTCTTGACAAATCTTTTGTTACAAAACTTTGTGTTCTTTTTAATTTGTTGAAAATCCTAGTAAAGATTTATGCAATTGCATCAAAGAAAATTAAAATATTAAACATATTTTCCTTTGACGTTTTTTATGGATGCGCAATCATGCCAGTCATATCTTAAATTTATTAATCTTGTTTTAATTCCGGTCAAATATGGCCAACAAGAAGTGCAACAGTTTTAGGAACAGACGCTTTCAACGTGAGTTTCATTGAGTTTGTAATGAAGCTTTTTCTTGGAATTGGTGGAGCAGTGCACCATTTTCCCGTTAGCCATGTACTTTGTGGGAAGATTGGAGAGAAACTTTTTCGTAATGCTGCGTGGTTTTAAGTTATGGCAGTTCTGATGGCTCTTTTTGCTCGCACTCACCTCAACAGAGAATCTTTGGGGTTTCTGCAGTGGAGATGGCGACGAATCCACTGTCAATACGCTGGTGAAATCTGTTCGCAAATTTGGCTGAAAAGAAAAAAACTTTCTATTCAAGCGTAGATAGTAAAAGGAAGTATAAAAAGGTTCTTTGAAAACAAGTTCACAAGAAAGCCTTTACTTCACGATGTTCATGCAGGATTAGAATTTTACTTGAAGTTTTTCTGTTATCTGGCGGAGAAATTTCTGACTATGCTAAAATTTTATTTTTTTCTCTTCTACGTTTTCAAGTTATATGTACGTTCAGCGATCAAACCGTAAAAAAGGCGATGACGCCATCGAAGCAGATACATTTGCACAGAACTCAATGTTTTGTAAAACTTTTTTGCAATGCTGGTAGAACGTTGAATAAGTAATGTTTGATGACAAAACATTAGTTTGCCTCGATGTAATCTCAAATTTAGACAGGTTCAAGATAACCAAGTTAGTGAAATCAAACTAGTTCAATACGGTAAATGAATGTAAGTTTTACCCGTTTTCTAGCTGCTTCTGCGCGTGGCATTTTAGTGTTGACAAATTGAAATCCGGCTAGTAATTTGAAATGCGATATTTGTTTCAAAATAGTGTGATAAAAATTTGTTAATGCTCTAACCTGCAGCAAAGATGGCAGCCACAGCTTGTAGAATGACGTTATAGTGACGACATCAAATCGTTGAAAAGCGGTGAGAGTACAGTTGATGTTCGCACAATAAACGTCGTTGCAAGTCTGCGATAAGAAAAGTGGTCAGTGTTGCTACGTACAAGTCATCCATCTTCGGCACAGCTTTTCAGATGTCTGCTACTGAAACGGAATTCCTAGGATCGATTCCCGGTCGGGTCAAACCAAAGGCTACAAAAATTGGATTCGCAGCTTTCCTGCTTGACGTTCAGCATTAAAAAGAACAGTGTGAAGCCTTCATTGCATGTAGCAGATAAGTGTGCGCAAGTAGCAGGCTGACTCGAAAACTGCGAGATCTCTTTATTGCCTCCTGGCCAAGGCGACTTAGTGAATAAAATGTAATTACAATTACCGTTTGCGCGTTGAAGGTGAAATTGTTCGGTGGAGGGGTCAGAGAGACGCTGTTGCCCGATTGATTGTTCTCAATTGCTAAACCAAATGGGTTGACGTTGTCTTCTAAATCACATTGACAAACGGCAGATGGCTGCAACAAAAAGCATTAACAGTTCTATCAAACCAAAATAACTGATGGTTGAACTTAAAGAACAGTGACTTACCGATGATGCACACTTACCAAATCAAATCTTTCATTATACTCGCTGTATTACGCCGAAGCGTGTAACGAGTTTACGGGGACCATCTCCGCGTCATTGCGCCCGGGCAACACAGCTTCTTTCGAAGAAATATCGCTGGGGTGGCGAGCCATTGCCAACACTGTGTCCGATTAGACCGGCCGAGATTTAAACCTCAGACTTTCCGCTTCCAGAGACGAACGCGTTACCGCTCGACCAACTGGCGGTTTATATACACTTACCGAGCACTGAAAGTCGTAAAGATAGAGAACAGGTGAGGTCATCGATGGTTTCAGCCAAGCGGGCCAGGAGTACCTCAGCGTAGCCTTGGTAATGGTATGGCTGCTTGGATTTTGAACCTGTAACAAATAACTTTTGGTTACATTGTAAAAAGTTGATTTGTTATACAGACCAGAACAAATTACAAGCTCAGTTTGAGATGAATAACTCATGATGATACAAAACGACTAAGTAATCATTATTAGTAATGATTTTTATGTGCTTTGGTCTTTTATTGAAAGCACTACAAATTTTTCTCAAACTACCATTTTTTTGGCAAAAAACAATAATTATAAAGCCGTTTTTCCAAAAAAATCAACCAATTTTTTTATTGTTCAAAAAACAGACTCAATAACTGGTCAAGTATTTAGTAATATGAAGAATCATTTGGATTATGATTAATAGTTTGGATTTGGCTACAGCTGCATGCTGCTCAGCCAATCTAAAATGATTACAAATAAGGTAAGCAGATTATTAATAGTTTTACAAACAAGCGCTCGAAAACACATGACAATTAAGTTCTTCCGAATAAATGTTTGAAATACTAAACATTTATTAGCTTTTTGACAAAACAGCAATGAAAATACATGTATAAATTTGCACATCAATTGCAGCACAATTATATAATTTGTATGAGCAACTTGCTTTTAAAAATAATTAAACTCATTTGCAATAAAAAGTGATGTAAACTGGCTGCTGACGGAGTTAAATCGCTTGAACTAAAAACTGTTGATTAAACTGGCTTCATTAAATCGCTTGAACTAAAAACCGCCAACAGAATAGAAATTGAAGGAGCGCAATACTGCTTACCGATATGAGATGCTTGATATTGGTTTGATTTCCACCTAGGACGGGATCCTTTAAGGAGTTAGTAGTAGGTGCAGGCACCGCGCTGTTGAAAATGAGCCTTGCAGGAGCTGCGATACTGCGCAAATACGACATAGGTAAGTGCATTTTTGTCATTATTTTTTTCTCGCTTTTGGAATTGGCCGCCATCAAGTTTAACTTTTGAAGACAAAAATATTTCATTAAACTGATCCTTTTAAAATTTGATACATTTTGGTGCTAAAAATAGAGGGCTTTTTAAGCAAAAACTGAATTAAAATGAAAGCGTGAGACTATCGGAAATGGGAAGGGCTAAATGTTTGCACTGATTTGACTCTTATATTGTCAAGTTTAATTGCACATCAATCGATCTTGTTAATTGATTTTGTTGAATTTGTTACATCTGGCTAGTTTGTTAAAATGTGTTAAATCTGTTTCGTCAAGGCCATTCATGCAATAGATAATTTTGGTCCAATCTCTATCTTCTTTGTCGTAACGACATCAAGATTAATTGAAAAAAAACTAATCTGGGCTTGCGCGCCAACAGATAAATAATAGAAATTAAAACCATAAATTCTAAAGGTCTGATCTATGCAAATGAGGTAGATATGCGGAACGCTGACACAGACAGTGAAAACATAATCGAAAAACAAGTGGAAGCGTTTGAAATTTGGTTCATCGGATAAATTATCGCTTGTCGCATTTGTAGTATTGCCATGGGGTGATCATGATCAATTCTGGGACGATTTAATGTCGCTTTTTATAGCCTCTCTGAGATTGGGTTTCGGTTTTCAGTGCTCGGTGATCGATTTGCGCTCTTTTCCTCCCAAGCCAATGATTCTTAGAAAACACTTTGTTGTATTATTAGCTGACATTTCCATAAAACCGAGTCGTAATTCGGCAAGTTAGTGTAGTGAGGTCGAACTGGCGAGATAAACTAATATAACATCTCCCAGAGGTAACAAGCCAATTGAATCAAATTTAACTTCATAAGCATTATTTTTTTCCATAGAGTACTAAAACTAAGTTATTATAATTTCTGAAATCCGGTAGCAATAATCGTTGAAAAATGATTAGAGTGACGCTAGGCAGATAGAAGACTGAGGTCTTTAAGCTTTATTTAAAAGTGATGGAAAATGATAAAACAAGCGAGGCAGTTGCAGAACCAAAAACGAGAAGAGCAAAAGTTGGAATACCTTCGCAATGATTTCAGCGATGCTGCATAGCGGATTTCTCGGTCATAATTGAAGCCATTGTTAGTTTCATCTATTTCCATCCAACGTGCGGGACTTGCACTAAAAAAAAGCAACAAACAAGAGTCTAATGTCGAATCAACCAACAAAGATTAACCTTAACAATCTGCAGGTCTTCATTTTTGCTATCACCTTTACAATTGACCTTATCAGTATTATCAATGACGAATATGACAAATAATGAACTTAATTTGTGACTTACTTGGAAACAATTCTTCCTGCAATAGAGATCCGGTCTACTTTTCCAACCCGGGTCAGCGGCTCCAGAGGATAGATTAAGATTATCCGGCACTGAATAAAATAATGTTACTATTGGTGGCTATTCTACTCAATGACCGTGAGGTTCCGCTGGCAGCTCTCTGTTGCAATTCCCGTGACTTTTTGCAAAATATTGCCTTGCTTGATTTTTTATGTGCTTTAATTGCAATTGCCTTGAATTGTGAAATAAATGTTTATTCTGTTGCACGATTCAGGGATAGACCTTAAAGCGAAACCCAATATCTGGATTTCGTGCACCATCTCTTGGAAGAAGTTAGATTGGATGAACCAGGGCAATGCTTTTTAATTGAATCATGTGACCATATTTTAGTTTTAGAAGGACAAGTAATTACTCATACAAGAAAACCGATCGCTCCACTCCATTTTGCACCAAAATTAACACAACTCATTTTCTCAAAGTCAATGCAGTTATGTAGGAAACCTACACAATGTTGTAGTGTTTACTCATAAATTTATTTAATGTCCTTTCGCCGGTTGACCTCATCACAAGATGTCGCTACATATTAGTTAGGTTTTTGACAACGAATTACTTTTTCTTATTTACGAATTCTTTTAACATTATAACAACCTATGACTTTTTGATATTCAATTCATTCTATTTCTAGCTTTTACTACATAAACTTGAGGATACTCAATTCTAAGTTAACTAGAATCAATGAAATGCACAGCTTAATCAATCTCCGAGTTCAATTCAAGTTCTTAAATCAACATAACTCTGACATTTCTTTTTATTCTTTATTTATCAACAAACTAATTTAAGTAACAGGAAAAACCGTATAAACTTTTGAGTAAATCTTAAGCAAGGAGCATAAAAGAGAAATCAAGTTTCCACAGGGCGAGCAGCTTACAGTAATCTCTCATTGTAGGCTACTTTCCCACCAACATATCAAATACACAGGCCACCAACCATGTGAACTAATACACACCACAACTCCGCCCAGAAATAACCATTCACAACTTACCGACTGGCCACTGAAAACAAAGCGTCTGAATGCTTGAACTTGATTGAACCTTAGAGTTATTTGAGCGGAAGACTCATCATAACTTCCCACGCAACTTCCGGTAACCTATATAGAGAAAATCATCAACAAGAGTTTAAAAAATTCACGTACTTACGGTAACATAAAATAGCGCAAGTAATTCAATGTACTAATTCACAATACAGTATACAGTAGCATTGAAGACAAACACGCTAATATCTTTGACTGATGAAAGTTCTACCGGCCAGATAATCAAGCAAAAACGCGTTCGTCTCAGGAGCGGAAGATGCTGGATGCAAATCTTGGGCTAGTCAAATCCGAAAATGTTGCCAACGGCTCGCCACCCCATCGATATTTCTTTGAGAGGAAATGCGTTGCCCAGGTGCAATGACGCGGAGGCCGGAGATGGGCCTCCCAAACTCGTTTACGCTTCGGCGTAATTTAGCGAGTATAGTGAAAGATTTGATTTGATAATGAAAATTCGTGCCTCGGTCAGTGGCGTTGAACTGAAAGTAGCTTTATTTAAAGCGCCCTCCAGATTTAATGACTCTAACACAGTGTAAATCAGTTTCAATTATCTGAGTGATGTGTATCAAATGCAAGGATACGAACTTAGGGGGTGCAATGACTGTGTTTTGCAACAAGCGGAAGAACTTACCAGGTTTTTATAGCTAGCAAATAAAGTATAGTTTTCACGATTGTAGGGCTATGGCCAATGCTCCAAAAATTTCATACTTTTGTTTTCATTAGTTGCCGACTTGCTATCATTTTAATTTCGTATGCAAAGCTTGCAGCAAACTGTGTCGCTTCATTTACAACCCGCTACTTGTCGTATGGTATTTGGTGTAAACGCAACTTGTCACAAAACTTGTTTTTTGTCATTTTGTCATCAAAAAACAAACGAGACAAAAATCAACTTGGCTAATCAGAGTAAGTTTTGACGTTTGACAAAGTTGATCAAACCGAATGTACAGTAGTGACAAAAACAATAGAGTAGATAAGATGAGAGATGGAGATACCGTTCAATTGGTCAAGCGTTTACGTAACGTGTTCGTTTCTGATGGAGTGAGTTGCCCAGGCGCAATGATGCGGAGGTGGGTCCGCAATTCGTTACACGCTTTGGCGTAGTACAGCGACGAGAACGAAAGATTAGATTAGATTTAATTTGAATAAGATTCTCTTTGGCTTAGAGCAATTAAGCTACTAGTCATTTAAGAAATTAATTGATAGCTCTTGCAAGCATCATTGGCCTTATTGTTTCATTGCTTACCAAGTTTTTTTTTTTCTTACCCGACTGAGGCTCAAAGAAGCATTGATTAATCTTACAACCACAAAAAGCGCAAAGTCTGGACCTTTATTTGTTACGTCAATGGTGACGTAGAATGGGTCTGGGCGATCGCTGAGAACGTACGGCTCCGGATTTTCAGAAACCCTGAAAAAAGTTATAACGATTATGGGTCTGAATAGCATAAGTACATCAATATGGTTAAACTTGTCTGCAATCAACAATTACACGTTTTGAAAAAGTTATATTAAGTAGTGATGCTATCTGTTTGCCAGCTTACTGTATTCAAACCCAACAATTAAACTTATCGCTACAGCGCTTATTTCACCAAAACAATGGGCTTTAGCCCACTATACACAAAGAGAATACTCTTAGAGTGTTTTCAGTTATGGTCCAAAAGGTATTTAATTTTTAGGGACTGTATTTTGATCCCACTTTCCAAAATTGCTTAGGAAAGGAGCGAAATAACAGTTTTGTGATGAACTTGAGTAATTACATTTTCATTATTATAGTATTTCTTTTATTATTATTATTATTTTTAGCTTATTAGTACTTACACATTTTTCGTTTTGCATAAGTTAGCTGCATTGATAGCGTTTAAGCTTTCAACCAGTCCACATTCACTTAGAATAAGGGTCGGCAACCTACGGCTTGGATCCGGCCAGCCTAGGCATTTTACCCGGCCCGCGACCTTTTTTTTAGTGATAGATATGCACCAACAAACCGCCGAATTGATCCTCATTTCCCGGCGAAGACCTTTTTCTTTTACTTTTTTGGTCTTCGCCATCAATTCTGCGGAAAAAGGCTTGGATTTCTGGCAAAGATTATCTTTTTTTGAACCGCTGGAATGGTGGCGGCCCGCTGAAACCTTGTTAGGACTGGATGTGGCCCACTTCGTAAAAAAGTTGCCGACCCCTGACTTAGAAGCTAGCAGCATGCTCTCTCAAGTCCGAGTTTTTAGGTTAGTTTTTATTTTTTTCTCGAAAGAATATTTCGGAGGTCTGCGCCACGTGGAGATAAACTTGATGTGAAGCGCTTAATCCCAGAATGCAATAACACGACCAGTGATCGAGGTTGCCACAAATCAAGCGATTACCAAGAGTCCGTCTAGCTTTTTTTTTCTGAGACAGTTTAAGTGGTACTACCAGATATATCGTATAAAAGTTATAAATAATTGATTGCAAAAAAAGAAATTGTGATAGACCGGATGTGGCTTGTGATTAACCTGGAACTGTTTTCTGTGAATGAAAGAATGGTTCATCGCTACAATGAAATGCTACACCATAGCACACGGTGAGATACTGTTAAAGCCCTGGGAAAAAAGTGACTTTTTCCACATCACCAAAAGAGTAAGTATCAATGGTGTAAGTAGAAATATGCCCCGGGGAGCAAGCTTAACCAGATATTTGAATCTTTCTGTCAAATTCCCCCCAAAAATTCTTCGACTTTTTGTTCAAATTTGGGTGAAGATAAAAAAGAAATAAAAAACGTCTTCGCAGGAAATATGTCTTCACCAGTGATTTGGTGTACTCTTCTAGAACTTTACTGCACCTGGGGAGCCCACTTTTTGAAGAGGGGTTCATTTTGGGAGAGCAATCGCCCCCTCTGCCTCCACATCCCACCCCCAGTCCGTTACAGCACTGTATGTGTCCATCACTACAAAGGAAACCAAGCTGCTGATGGTGCCAAGCAATCGCCATTTATTGACCCTTTGGGTAGTCGTCTTAAATATAAATAGTTAAGTCAAGAAAAATCGAGAAATGGCTCGGATTTGCTCTAAAAATATGTTTAAAAAAATCTTATGACGCAACTCACGAGTAAGAAGCTTTAACAACGATGTTATGTTTGCAAATTCCGTTTGTTGACGAGCAATTGTAGTTGAAATATAAATCTTTGCTTAGCGATTGTGCCGCAAATGGATCCAAAATGGGAGCAATTTCTTCGCTAGGATTGGTAACCAATCTCCATGTCGTTGTAATTCGGGGCACCACATCAAGATATTGGTTAACTGCCAGCTGGTTGAATGCGTTGGCCTAAGAACAAACAGTAAAACCAATGACAAAACGTATACCCGGTATTTCAAAATCAATACTGCAAGTACATCAGTATAGTGCCGCACAAAGTTTGCAATATTTTGAAATCTAAAAGAAAAAACCTGTTTTGAGATAGCTCCGCTCCAATTACCTTCTTGAGACTTTAACGTAGGTAAAATACCAATGGAATCCAACTTACGTTCAATGCAACGTCAAAGCTTAAACGTGTTGGATTCGATCTGACGTTTGCTGTAATTGATTTGTATGGCAATGACGTTCCTACAAACTGCAGTCGCTTTCTTGTTTCCTCGGCGATAAGCGAGTCCAGTGAAATAGCAATTTCTATCTCTGTAACATTGTGACAGTTATCAGGGACGTAACTAGGAGGGATAGGTAAGACGTCAAAAACAGGCATAATGTCATTAACCTTATTTTATACAGCGCGGATATTTGGCCAACTTGAAAAAATGACGTCATTTTTGCGATGACGTCGCCGCTGGTCTAAATTTTGTCGATGTGTATGCTTTTTGATACTGAATCATTAAATGTCTTAGTCAAATTGGTCACTCCAAAAGTAGGTTCCGAAATCTAAACATTTTTCGGCCCATATTTACCTTAAACAACGTCTTATGATGTCATTTACTGTAAGTTAAACATTGGCCGAAAAACGCTCAGATTTCGAAAAAAGACTTTACCTTAAAATTAGAAAACTTCTCATTACCTTCACAACTTGAATTTTTCAGGAGTTATTTGTGAATAAATTTGACTGAATGTCAAGTTAATTGAAATTTTTAGAAAAGATATATGCAAAAAACGTCCCATGGCTGCAATACACTTGAGATGTATGACTTTGCTCAACAGGCTACGAAATGTATACATGTTTGACAAAGAAAAATTTTAGCGTTGGGGTTAAGCATGGAGACGTAACAAAACAATTTTTTCGATTGTTTTTGGGTCATGTTTAGCTGTGTAGTATTTTCATAAAGTAAAAGCTATGAAGGCGTGTTTTTAGAATGAAAAAAGTGTAATCCCGATTTTTAATTACGTCCTTAAATTGAAAATTTTCCTCTCAAATGAGAGTGACTCTATCAATCTGTTGCTGTCGTGAAAACAATCTTAATGCAGCAAAAATATAGTTTTTAAATTATAAATCAATATCTTTTATTGGTGACAGTCAGATCGATTTTTGAGCTCCTTGTTTAGAAGTTTGGCGAATGCAATATTCTATTTTTGCAGGAAATATTTCCAACGTACAAACAATAATAATGTGATTGAAGCTTGACTAACGTGCTTAAACAAACAGATAAATTTAGCTAGGGGGTTTAAGGACAGAGGAGTGCGAGGAGGGGGAATGGAATTTTTGTAAAGAAGGTGATGATAGTTTTGGCATCCCTCACAAGTTATGTTTATTGGTTTGATGGTTTTGTACTGTTTGATTGTAGCGTTAGGCGTATAACACGCGTTACACGCCAATCACATACAAATCATTATAGTTTGGCGTGTAGACCTTTAACCCAGCTATTTTACACGGAGAGAGGCAAACGTGTTCCCTTTCTCGGTTTTTTCGTAATAAATCTTTTCAGAAATGAGCTTTGTACTTCAAATCAATTTGACCTTAATTCAATTTTATTCAGATAAAAAATTTAGAATTTGAAAATTTAAAAGTTTCTAAGATAAGGGAAAGTTTCTTAATTTTGAGATTTCTCAAAGTCACCTTTTAAAATCTAAGCATTTTAGGCCCATATTTAAGAAACGTCACAAGACGTTTTTGTGACTTAACTGCTTTGACTACGGCATTTTAAGATTCAGTATAAAAAAAACTTATGGACAAAATTTGAACCGCTTATGACGCCATTCTTCCAAACTCGGGCTGTGACGTGACAGTGATGACATGATCAACTCAAAACCAGTTTTTCTAAAATGTTTTGGTGAACACAACTTGTGTAACAAATTTAATGCTTCTATGAATTTTGGTTTAGAATTGGTGAACATTTTTTCCCCTCCCCGCCATTCGTGTAAAACGCATTGTTCAAATTTCCCGCGCAAAATAGGGTTAAGAGACTTTCAAATGAGCACAGAATGGACGCATGCATTGTTTTTAATTTTTGGGCCCGCTTTTAATCGGTGTGCCTGATGTGTGTGCGTATGTGTGTGCAGAAATTGCTCTGCTTTCGTGTGACTTCATAATGAAGTGTAGGCTACGTTTAGCGTGCTATCCTATCTGCAAGTGCGGGAGGATCGGAGACTACGAGAACGATTATATGTGTACGAGCCCGAAACTAGCTAGGGCTTTTTGGAGTTGATTAACATCGATCTATGAATTGTCAAGTTTTTATTAAATTCGTTGCACCATAGACTATTTTATTAGTGGACTGGAAACTGACAGTTTTCTATTTTTTTCTTCATGGTTTATTTGTTCTAAAATATGCCGATTCGTCCAATCAGCGTGACTTTTTTCAAGGTTCACTCGTTCTACAAATATGTCCAATCGAATCAGTCATATACGCAAGACCGCAAAAAAACTTTGCCAAATTACAAACTTTTTTCTTTAATGAAGCTCTAGTTTTTTTTCTTCGCGCGTCTGTTTCTAGTCTAACAAATAAGGAGCCATGGTAGGACTTTTTACTCGTACATTAAATTGATCGAAACTGGCAGGTATAGGCAGCTCTTTTCTTGAAATACTGAATAATTATTGCAATTTGCCCAGCCGCTTGTCCAACTTTTTGTCGTAAATAATGCGCGGATTAAAGTTAATCCAACATTGGTGCTATGAGTCATATGAACGTAACTTTGGTCTGAGGTTGAGCAAAATTTTGGGAAAAAGCTTAAAGAAGCGGCCGAGCAAACTGTTATACTGTAATTATAAAATAATTCAAGAGTAGCGTCCGGAAGTTGCAAATTAAGTAATTTTAATTTCATCATAAGTTCAACGGGAAAAAAATTAAAAATTGGTAATCCGCAGTTCAAAATTAATTCTCGTTGGTGCATACTAAGTAGTATTTGGAAAACGTTCAAGATAAATGACCGTGCAAATTGCTGAATTCGTTATGTAATTCAAGAATTACTTTTCCGAACTTACTAATTGAGTTGATTTCAATGCAATAGGTTCAACAGTTTAGCAGATAAAAAACTGATGAGCTGAGAATCAAAGTTAATTTACGTTGGTGCATACGACCTTGAAATCTATATAGTAATCGAAATCGTTTACTGGTAGCAAACTAACTTAAACTTCAAATTTGGGCGAGCTACAGTATTTGCAAATAAATTCAACATTAACATCAAAATAAAAAACAGTGAAAGGGTACAAGCATTCACGTTGCTCAGTGTACAATAGGGTTATGTTTTTTTTTTATCTGCAATTGCCTGATGTTGGAAGTGATGAACTTTTGTATGTTAATGACAAATATCACTATCTTTTTGCTTAACATTACAAAAACCTGATAAACCCATGCTCCAAAAAAATCTTTTGATTCACTCAAAATCGTATTTAAATTATCCATCAGAGCAGCCGGAAAGTAGCTGCGTACAGCATGTATAAATGAATCAGTAAGTTAGTGACACGCCCAATCATCCAAATTAAATTTGTTAGTGAAGAGAAGTAGCACGTATGTGACAACTTCAAAAACTATATACACCAAAATATTTGTAATATTGGACGATTTTTAAAATTTTTTTCTATGATACTAATTTCTTTTTTGCTACCATGTTTCATCGCTCTATCTGAACTGCTGATGAAACGTCATTGCAATGAGTCTGAGTGCCAGTGTTTTGAGCATGCTATGAAGAGTAAGGTCTAATAAAAGAAGAGCTTTTATAGTTAATGGTTGGAATATCAATTTTTACTTCTTTTAGTAATACTGCTAGCTGAATCAAGCTTCTGCTCACACAGTTACAGTTTAGAGTAAATGATTTAGTACTGACATGTTTTGAACTAACTGAAACATTTCGCTTTTGCTTAAAAAGTCTTTTTTTAGTGCTGTGGCTGTCCGATACTAGCAATTATTTTACGTTTAGTAAGGTTCGCAAAATTAAAACACTTGCAAGCAAAATTTTTCAGAGTACATCCACCAAAATACAGTCAAACCTCGATTTTACGGATTAATGCGGAAATGCAATTGTCCGTTATTGGAAAACGTCCGTTATTCGAAAAGACACGGATTTTACCTAGCGTAGATGAACAATACAAGTTTTTTTTTAATCAATTTACTATTGTTATGTAGCAGAAGTATACTGCGCCTGAAGGTCGAATAACTTGGCAGCAAAATCTTTGCAAAATCAGTTTGTTACAAACTTACATGAAGCCTATGCACTAATGCAATTACGCAAAGCCTATGCACTAATCGGAAATTTGAAAATGCTCTACATTAATTGCAATTATGACATAATAGCGGATTAATGAAAATATGCACGGCATTAAAGTTAGTGTCTTATACTGTATGACATGCGTTGCAAGCTTGCTTAAGAAGTATCTTAAAACCAAATCTTTTGCTATTTAATTCAGAAAATACAAAAATTAAAAAACTTTGCAGCTCCAATCAATGTCCGTTAAATCCGAAATCCGTTAAATCGAGGGTTGACTGTACACTAGGGTAATGACTACGGAAAAAAAATTAGCCTGCTATGGCATGAGATGAGTTTTTTACTATGTATGAAGAATTTCAAAACAACTTTTGAAAATTTTACAAAAAGTTCCCCCACCAACCCAATTTTCTGACCCCACTTGCCCAAAATTTTGGGTTTTTTGGTTTGTGGTGCACAATAGCGACAATTTGCAAGCTTAAACACCCTTTAAGTGTTTGGGCCTTATAACTACACACAGTTTGAAAAAAATTTAAACGGAATTGAACTACAGGTTCAAACGTTATGAGCATTGAATAATAAAGCGCTAAACTTGTGAAATGCTGCCTCTAGCGGCAGAAACGCAAAAAGTACTATAATTGGCTTATTATAGTGTGAAATTGATGTCAAATTCTATTTTTCATGGTATAATTTGTTTAAAGCAAGTATTTCATGAATTGCTGTGACTATAGAAGAAAATATCACTGCTCTAATAATGAGATGTTGAAAAATAAACTTGAAATATTTTTAAAATTTAAATTAAACGTAAACGTATAACTTAAACGTATAATTAAACGTATAACTGGTATTCGTAGCTTTATTTTACTTGCGGAGTTATGAAAAATAATAAAAATTCTGCAAATTTTTGTCAAAACTTTATTTTAAACAAATTTTTTTCTTACTCCACAGAGGCTCTCATAAACATGGGCCCCCAGGTGCAACAAATTTCTGCAAAAAAGCAAACGACAAAAATGGGAAAAGTCTTCACATAAAAACAAAAATGATGCGAATAAAAGCATTGAGTTTTTGGTGAAGACGTTCTTTGGTCTGGTTTTCACTATTATCCGGCAGAAAAAAAAAGCATAAAATTTACGGTAAAAAAGTTTTGTTTTCTCAACCAAATTTAATAGAAAAATGCCGCAAATATATGGTGAAGCTTGCTCCCTTTAACTAAAACCACTAGTTGCGCCATTGCCAAGGAGGCTAAAGCATTTCCAGGAAGGGTCTTGGCCCAGCAGGCTCTCCTTTGGCTACGGCCTTGAGTAGAATATGTCTGAAGCTGCATTGACACGGGCGACTTTTAGCTGCGAGAATCGGCATTTTGCCTTTTTTCTTTCTCAAATCAATAAAGAAAGAAACAAGAGCAATTGAGGAAAAATTAAAAAGGCAAAATGCCGATTCTAACAGCTGAAAGCAGTAGCGTAGCCATATGGGGCGGGGGATTTGGCCTACCCATTGGCATGCACAGTATGCAAAATACCCTGTTTTTATTACTTTTTGAGACCATTTTTTGCACTAAAAGCACAAATATGGCCCCCCATTGGCATTAGCAATGAGAATGTGACTACTTTGACTCGGGACTTGAAGAGAATTCAGTCGCAAAACTCGATCCCAACCTGGACGAAGACCTTTTTTTGGGTCTTCACCTAACTTTGGGCAAAAAACTGGACCAAATCCAAGTGAAGGCTTTCTTCACCTAATTTCGGGCAAAAAAACGTTCCAATTCCAAATATAAACTGTTTAGTTTGGTTTCACACCTCTGAACACCCCCTCCCATTTCAAATTCCTGGCTAGGCACCTGACTAAAAGTCGCCCGTGTGAATGCAGCTTAGCTAGAGAGTAATCCCTTCGTCATCCCTAGCTAAAAGAATTATCATGATTGTTAACATCATTCAAAAAAAAGCTCATCGTACAATTCAGTTTTCTAGAAGAGTTGTAAGTGTGGTTCTATATGCAACGATATTTTATAAAAAAATCAGTCGCTCGGCAATTATTGTCACTTTTTAACGCTTTTTTTGTGCTAAAATTTAACTAAATGCTAGGCTAAAGTAAGTGTTTTTAAAGTCTGCTAGTGACGAAGTTTAAATTTCTTTTTTTTTGCTTTTGATTGCGTGCTGCTACGTATTTTGACTGAATTTTCAAGAGAAGAGGAAAAACAAATTTAGTGTGATGTTGCTCAACTTCGCTTAGATGTGGGTCTACTAGCTAATCTGCGTACTTCAAATATTAAAAATCGTTGTACTTTCCGAAAAAGGGAACTTGATACTTTTGATTAGATTACCTACCAGCATTGAAGTTTGGGTATAGTTTATGATGGTATTTTTGCGAGGAAGAAAAACAATGTAGTACGGTAGTTTACAACAATCTGCCTTAATATCCTTGATAGTTTGAAGGTGTTTGAAGTACCTTTGTGCATAAATTTGAAAAATGATCGATAGTTTTAGTTTTCTGCAGTAAACTTTTGTGTACACGATTGCAATGATATAATCAAAAATAAGACAACGTTAAGAGTTTTACTACTCAAAATTGGAATTTAAACCATCATAAACTTTAACAAGTTAAAAGTATGTCAACCTAAGCACAAAAAATCATTTATATTTCTTTTTAATGACAAAAATTTTGCTGAAATGTTTGCTTTAATTGTTTCCTAACCATTAAAATAAAATTTGACATCAATTTCACACTATAATAAGCCAATTATAGTACTTTTTGCATTTCTGCCGCTAGAGGCAGCATTTCACAAGTTTAGCGCTTTATTACTCAATGCTCATAACTTTTGAACCTGTAGCTCAATTCCGTTTAAATTTTTTTCAAACTGTGTGTAGTTATAAGGCCCAAACACTTAAAGGGTGTTTAAGCTTGCAAATTGTCGCTATTATGCACCACAAACCAAAAAACCCAAAATTTTGGGCAAGTGGGGTCAGAAAATTGGGTTGGTGGGGGAACTTTTTGTAAAATTTTCAAAAGTTGTTTTGAAATTCTTCATACATAGTAAAAAACTCATCTCATGCCATAGCAGGCAATTCAAAATTCTGCAAAAAAAATTTTAGTCATTGCCCTACTGTACACACATTAGCCACAAACGCCCTTTTTAGCGAGTATATGGGCTAATACAGTATGTTTGACTGCTTCGAGGTTTGTCGCAGGTAGATCATTGCAAGTACGATTAGTAATTTTTCAGAATTTTTTGCTTTTTTTTGACTTTATCATTTCATGTTGTTAAAAAATTTAAATTTAGTTTGTTTGTTTTACGGTCATTTAACGGTCATTGACCTAAATGTTTTGTGAATTACTAAAAAAAATTCAATGACCAAAGAAAAAAAATTGAAAAAGTTCTGCTTATTTTTTAATACAATCTCGAAAATTGCCCTCTTGCTATCGCAAAATGATCTCGAGATTTTTAAAATATCAAAAAATTCACACAGTCGGACATTTGACCAAAAAGTCTGAGTGAAACATAAACCCAAGACTTCGATATCTGCCAACAATCTGCTTTTCCATAGGCTTCCTGTACAAAATTTTTAAATTCTCAATGCATTCTTATCAAGGAGATTTCTTCTGTTTGCCGTCATCTTTCAACGTTTGTGCCTTTAATAAGCACTTCAATTTACCTGAGTTTTCAACTTTTTTTGTACAGCAATTGCGTAATTTTTTACAGTGCTCACGCAAAGAACAAATTTGATATGCAAATCACGCCTGACTAACTTAATAAAAATAGAGCCGTCCCAAAATATAAATACAATATATTTACATTTTATTCACGAAGTTGCCTTGGCCAGGAGACAGCGAAGGGACCTTTCGGTCTTCGAGTCAAGCTGCCACCAGCCCACCTGTCTACCACACACGGCGGAGGCTTCACACTGTCCCCTTAATTGCTGGACGTCAAGCAGGGAAGCTGTGAATACCAATTTTTTAGTCTTTGGTTTGAACCAACTGGGAATCGAACCCAAGTCTTCCGTTTCAGTAGCAGACGCTCTATCCACTCGACCACTGATCGGTTAAATATAATCGAACAAAATCGAACAAAAAGATAGCAACAGCCAACATTCAGCCGCATTTTGTGGATCTCGTTCACAACTGCAGCTTTATCGTTGTATCACTTTTCACTAAACAATCCTGAGAGCAATATCGCTAATAAACTTTGGGCTGTTAATACGTAGTTGAAAATTTTTGAACAATTTGTGTGCTTTTAGTTTTTCTTCATGATTGCAAGAAAAAATTTTGTCAACACAAAAATTTCACCTCAGCTTTATTGCCAAAATTATTAGTCTCCACTATTTTTAAAGCTTGGTTGAGATTCTTTATTCTATAATGTTAACCAATAACCAGGACCCTACACAGAGCCTATTGTCAGGTCAGGCTCACGGATTACAACCGGAAAGCTGGACAACACCAAACGAAAAAAGAGTTCACTTGCAGCTATCGACACAAAATCTTGGGACAAAAGAAAGGTCCTTCGAGCGTATTTATTTTGTCTGTATATCTGCCAGGCGCGACCACATAGCTTTAGCTTTTCTAAGACGGCTTTTGCCCTTCCTCAACTCTTCTAACTACGGTCCCTCTTGTAATTATAAAAGTCAAAATCAAGCAGTAAAGTAGCGTAAAACAGCATGATTAACATGTTAGAATATGCCAAAAATTTAGAAAATTTCAAAGTATTGGGTGCGACAGCTTTTTTTCGTTTTAGCATGAAATAGTAATGTAGAAGTACTTAATATGCAAAACTTCATTGATTGCAAACCCAGGAAATTAATTTCGATCCAAAAGCTGAAAAAATCATAACCCTAGTGCACATCCTTCTTTCTTTGACAAAAAATAAAATAAATCATTGGTTCAGAATTACGTGTTTCGTGCAAGGAGCAATTTGGCAATCTATAACTTTCAGCACATCATTTTTCACTTTCTATAAGCAAAATCAAGATTCTAGCAAAACTTTACCCTACAAACACTAAAGGAACTCGAAGGTCAACAAACACGAAGGCCAAACACTTATCAAACGCGAAGACTTACCACAAAAACACGCAAACACTCGACAAAAAATACAAATCCCTCACTGTTACATCCAAGCTTAAATTTAATTTACAAGCTAGGATTATTTTAACAATTAACCGCTTTAGAAGTCTGATTTGCCATTCTCTCGCATCTTTGCTGATTAGACCTGCTTTTTTGTTTTTCAAAGCCTCGCGTTGATCTAATAGCTCATAACTTCAAAGTAGAGTTTGTTAGTTGCGCAGGGCTTTTCGGGTCGGGTCCGGGCCTGAAGTTGACAAAAATTTTGGGCTTAGTTCGGGCCTGAGACGTACTTTTTGTCTTAGGTGCACAAAAGTATAATCAAAATACCTTGCCAATACTGTTGAATTTTTTAAACGTACCGTAACTCAACTTTTGGGTTTTTTCGGGCGTGATTTGGGCTTCAAATTAGTTTTCGGGTTCGGGCCGAGCTCGGGCTTATATTTTCGGGTTCGGGCCTGAACTAGTCGGCCCGTTTACAACTCTGCTTTAAAGTCGTTTTTACCAGAGGTGGAGTCCTCGAAGACGTTCGTGGCCTCGAGGACGTCTTCGAGGACACATTTTGAAGTCCTTGGCCTCAAAGCTTCAAGTCCTCAAAAATTGCCCTGTCCTCGGCTCGAGGACAGCACTATTTTGTAAATAGTTAAAATTTTGTAGATCAGCTAAAAAACTTTTTTCTCGGCTGTTTTTTGTGGAGATCGCCTGAAAAAAAATTTTGAAGACCTTTTTCTTTCTAAAGATGGCCTGAAAAAATTTTTCGAAGACCTTTTTTTTTGGGGGGGGGGGACACGTGCGTTTGTGTCCTTGGTCCTTGGCCTCGAGCATTCCTGTCCTTGGCCTCGAGAGTGTCTGTCCTCGGAAGGGCTTTCCTTTGCCTTGGCCTCGGATTTTTTTGTGTCCTTGGCCTTGGCCTCCAGCCTGTGTCCTCGACTCCACCTCTGGTTTATAAACCCGCGTCCTTTCTTTGCCGCTCTTTCACTTTTTTGCCGTGCTGATTTGAATCGGCAAACAGTTTGGTGAGTGCGTTGTTGTATTGGCAAAATTGTTAGGTTCCGTTTAATTCTTGTTTAACTCATAAATCATAATTTAATGATGATCTCTTGATGCTTTTGTAACGATAACTTTGATTTACTATTGCGTAGGCTAAGAACTTAGTTTGTATTATTTATTTTAGAAAACCGTCGTCGTCTGCGTCTTCGCCGCAAGACTCCCAAAATTTCTTACATCTAAGCTCAATCGTCTTTGTGTTTTGTGAACTGTTGGAACTGTTTGAAATAGACAAAAGCTTACTGGGAGACGCGTTTCACTTTAGCCGAATTTACCAAACTGCAGCAACAACCAAAGCGCGTTTCACTTTAGCAATTAACAAATACTGCACATATCAGTCATAAAGACAAGCGCTCACCCAGGCTTGTTCTCCGTCCATCCAACATGGTTGCTTCTTCTGCTGCAATTTGCAATTGAAGCGTCACGCATGGCTGATGTGCGTTTCTTAGACATTCAACTACGATCACAGTCGACGGTACCGCACTCAAGTCAGACCTTACCACTACAACTGGCTTTGAACGAAGCACAATGACGTCATCACTTTTTGTTGCTGACACCACAACATCCGGATAATTATTGTCGTCTACGTCATTAACTAAGCCATTGCTGTTTAACAAAACAGCTCCAAATTGTTGCAAATTTGTGGTTACGTCATGACCAATAATTCTCTGTAACAATTTCCATTAATGATCTGTTTTAAAAAGCCATAGGACATATAGGTACGGAAGCAGAAAAAATAGGCTGCTATTTATCGAATACTAACAACTACTACCCAGACTGCATATGATCGAAAGCTTTCACTGATTTTGTTTGAAAAGATACTTTAAATTGCTTCCCATTCATTCAGGCAAACTTTTTCCACTCCACCTACACTTCTTTATTTCTGATATGTGCAGAAATTTCAATGCCTGCCTAAGGGTGATGTTTGGTATTGAAAAGAAATGAACCGAGTGTAAGAGGTTTTACTAAATCTAAAATATCGGTTTTGAAAAAACGTAACGTCATTGCTATTCAAAACATTACCTGTTTTCGATCTTCCGACAAGCCATTTGTAGTTACATAATAAATATATACTGCTCCGCTGCTTTTAGGAGTAAGTTCTTCATAAGGTGCACCAACAATTAGATCGTCGAACCCGTTCTGATCCAAATCGCCTCCAATCACAACGCTGGAGCCGAATCTAGCAGGTCCCGTGTTAGAACCAATTAAAACAGAGGGTGAATAATCATCGGCCATCTGCAAAACAAAACTGGTTTCGCAACTGAAAATTAAAAAGTATGAAATACATTGAGCATGTTTGAGAAAATCAAACATCACGCTAACGAAGATAGTTTGGTAAAATGGCGCTTCCTGGGCCAGACAAAAAGTAGGCAAAACTGTTTTAGGTAGTTTGGATCGAATTCGGCACGCATTGCAAGGTGGTACCCGACATAATTTGACTAAAGTTTTACTCTAACTCAGAAACCGGATAACAATGCACAAGCACCAATAAATTTGGGATGTGGGTGTTAAAATCATTAACAATAATCTGCCCCGCTTACAACTAATAACTGAAGACCCAATTTTAAAATCTTTGTTTGTGCATTTGTGTCTGATTAATCATTAGATTTTGCAATCTTGTGACTTAAATCGAAAAGATTGTTTGTCATTGTCTAATCGGTGTTTAAGTTAAATTAATGAGTAATTATTATTCTTTGTTAAAGATAAGCTGCTAATTAGCACATCTTCAAAGGCGCATCTTGAAACACCTTCAAAGGCTAATTAAATCGTATTTAGAATTGTTGTTTTTGAATGCTCTTTTCGTGTATTATTTGTGTAGACTGGCAGCTGTAGACTAGCAGCTGACAGCCTTTGTTTGTTAACTTCCGGCCTTTGATGCTAGACAATAGGTGATGCCACGTGTTTTTTACGACTTGGAACTATTTAAACCTGCTTGGGGCCTGATAGCTGAATAGTGACAAAAATGAGTGAAGTGAACAGTGTCAGTTTTTGGTGATACGTGTTAAATGCTGCTTAACTTGGGTCAATTGCGTTTTGCGACCCTTACCCCTTCCCTTCCTCGTCATTCTTGTATTATGGATTTGACTATTGACTGTGAGGGAACAGAGTTGTAGATTGGAAGAAAGGCCCTGAATTGGTTCTTACACCGCATTTTGAGACTACTTCGTTTTTTGTGTACTTTTCTTTCTTCAATGTAATAATAAATTCCATTAAAAATCAAGAAAATCAAGTGCTCAGTTGTGAGAAGGAATAAGGGATTGGGAGAGTTTGGCATAGCTCTCCTACACGTTATTGAAGTTGGCTATAATACTCCGCATCGTCGCCGTGCAGAAAACACAAAACGGTTCGGATTGGCAAGTCTTGGCAGATATTCAAATTTAAGAATTAAGCTTTAACGAGAAACAATTTGGCAAACTAACACATATCACAAGACCGGGTTAGAAAGACTTTATCGTTCGTAACAGTGGGTTTGTGGTCAGCAGAACTTTAACAAAAATGTTTTTTTGTTGATGACATCATAACAATAACAAAACATTCTTCGGTAATTTGAGTTATTTTACTCAATCATTCAAATTTAACACTACCGGTATTTTATTCGTTACGTTTGTGTGTAATAGAGTTAAATTACTGTAGAAGATTTGCGCAAACTGGCTCAGAATTATAAAAGCTACATTATAATAGTGCGAATCAGCACGTAAAAAAGTCCAATTTTACGCTATTTTGCTGAAACAAAGCTGAAAAAGCCTGGGAAAATAAACGGATATGAGCCTGGGAAAATAACAATTGGAACAAATAAATATCGAAGTGAGTTACTTTGCCATCAGTATATTTTTCAGGTACCGGAAATCATTCTCAAAATGAGTTCAAAAGCTTATACCCATCTGCTCAGCCCAGGGTTTTTGTCGTCATTCCAAAACACGAAAACTCTTCCTTGATCATAAGAACTGCGTCCGTCAGTGAATAGAGGGGCAGAGACTATGAGCTCGTCGTAGGAGTCGTTATTCAAGTCTGCGCCTACAACTGTGTGACCAAAAGATGCCCCAATTCGCCAAAGTTTGTCACGTGGACGCAAAATAGCGGTCGAAAAACTCTGAGGATTGTTTGGATTGTAAACAAGAACCTAAATAAAACTTAATTTGCAAAAACCAATGAAACATTTTCTTTAATCAAGCGTTTTTTAAGGTGCAGAGACCATGCCTTTATAAAGAGCAGTGATCATCACTTTTGCGTATTTTCATGAACAAAAATGGGTGGTATTCTTCATGCATGCGTTGGTGCATGCCTATTAATTTATCCAGAAAATAACCATAATAATTTAAACAAATACACGTAAACATTAAAAAATCAAGCAAACTTGCCACAGTTACGGGCATTAACATTTACATCAAAGTAGCAATGAACAGTATCGCTTAAATGTATTGACTTCAGTTTTAGCCTGGTTTTAACAATTAGCATCTCTAATTACAGTACATAAATAGCAAAATGCATGCAATTTTTAAGGTGCTTTTAGCGGTTCAAGAGATAGCTAAATGTTTGGATAAGATCATACGCTCAAAATCAAATACGTTTGAAAACTTTAATTGGCGTATTGTTTGCTGTAAATGTTCTTTTACACTTCAAGCGTATTGTAGTCAATTATTTAAATTTGAAATTTGGAAAAGTACATTGGTGCAGAAATGGAACCGGTCAGGATTTTTCCGACCCGACCTCAAATTTCAAAATCTACGCCGGTTGACCGGACGGTCGATCGGTTTCTGATCGGCCCGGTCGACCGTTTCTTTTACAGAAGGTTTTTGTTCACTGTTCAATGCATGGAATCAAAAATTTTCAAACGGGGGAGGGGCATGGATGAGGTGTCAAAATTTGTGACTTCGGACGGGGTCTCAAAAAAAACGCAAGTAATTTTTGCGGTTTTTGTAAAAATAACTCAGTTTTAAGACCTTTTTGGTTGAATTTCGGTTTGAAAGACCTGTTTTAAGCAGCGCAAAAACATGCACAAAATATGCATAAAAAGGACTGGAGGGAACTAGCTAAAACATTAGACGTTCTTTCTAATGATGTTATGCGTAAGGCCAGAAAAAAAGCTAAATTTTTTTTAGCTGTTGGTGACAGATTATTTGCAATTTGTCAAGCAGCAAACACTAAACTGTTATGACATTGGCTGAAAATAATTCAAAACATAATGTGCCCCCAGCAGATTATAGAAATGCTGCTACTTCAGAACAAGCCTTGGCTAGTTAGATATAAAAAAATAAGAGCTATGTCTTTCTTGCCCAGTGTAGAGTGTGGTAAATTTAAGTTGAAAACAGCTTTTCAAAGCGGCAAGATTTTAGCAAACACTAAAAAAATCTGAAATCTGCGCCACTTCTACTCTCAAGCTGATGAATTTGATGCCAAAATACCAGGTAGCGTAAGCTTCTTCCACATGCATGCTTTATTAGAATCTGATTGTGCAATTTTAACGTATATTTTGCACTTTCTTGCTTTGTGCCGTGGCTCAAAGGGGCGGCATGGCACAATGCCCCCCCCTAAATACGCCCCTGGATGTGCATGTCTTAATGGTCACAGCATATTAGTCACAGCTTGAAACAATTCAACAAGACTGTTTTCAAAAGGTGTAGTTTGTTAATACTGTTTTTTTTCAAAAAGTTTTAATTATAATAAAATATATACTGTATATTTCGGTTGGTGCTTAGGTGTCTTATAGTTGCAAGAAAGGAGAATTTGACCGGTGTTTCAACCGGCTTGACCGGCCGGTTGAAGAATCTCGACTGGACCGATAACCCAACCGGTTTCTATCTCTGCATTTGTGTAAAACAGGCAGCAAGCTATGCACAAAGGCATGCAATTTCAAACATTGCATGCTTATGCTGAAGTACACGATAACTCGAAGTCGTGATAAACAATAGGTATTAGATGATCGTTCGTAACCGAAAGCGGTGGAACCGGAAGGGATTTACAAACAAGTGCTTCCACATTTCTGCTTATAATTGCTGACGACGACGTCATCCATATAAAGCAAATGGCGACGACGTCATCCATAACCTACTAAAAAACGACTGCCGAACATGTCACGTAACAGCGAAAAAATTAAAAGGGTAACTTTTGCGCATCGATTCGTTTAGAGAGATACTTAGATAATTCCTCTTAATTAGTTGCTTTGTTTTCGCGACCGAGAAGCACTGTACTAAAGTGCCCAGCTCAAAGTAACAAGCCTGTTACACCTTGTAGCACTACAACTGCAGCAGTGCAACATATGTAAGGTGGAACAACAGATATAAAAACATTTAAAGGAAACAGAACAAAAAGAGGATTAGCGCGGGCAAGGTGGTATAGCAGAGTCTGAAGAATTAACCGTTGGGATCCTGTTTTATTTCTGCAAATAATTACAGTAAAAAAACAAATTTTAAATGTATTATTATCTTCAGAAACTAAGTGACAGCACCTAACGAATGTACATTAACTTATTCAGTGGTAATAGTTTGTTCAGTAATATTTTGGAGAGCAATTTTTCTCAAAGTTAAAAAAGCAGTAAAGCCTTATTTACTATTATCTTAATGGTACCAGGCTATCTGAAAGTCGGGAAACGAACTACGTTAACATTTCTAATTTATTCTGAAATTGAGCTTATACCTCCATCAGTTTCTAAACTTGAAAACTTTGGCTTAGTTGAAAGCTCAGCTGAAGTTGCCTCTGCATTTGAATTCTTTGAATATTTTTTGACTTTGTCTTGTCGAGGGTTAACGCTACCGGCCTCTGATTTGACTCAGCACGTTTGCATATCTTTTGCAATGCTGTGCTGTGTGATAACATGATTCATAAAACTGAACTTCACGAAAGAGACGCCGTAGAAAATGTGCTAAAGTTTAACGATTTGCTCCTGTCAGTCTCATGTGAATGCCATTCACAAGCAATCAAAGTAATTACTAGCATACTTTGCAACGTTTATTTCAATAATGCTCAGAAACATGCTAATAATCAATTAGTTCAACGAGTAGTCGAACAACTTAAACAAACGGAAAGAAAGTGGGGAAGAACATCATCACACTAAAAGATGCAAGTACTGTTTTTTTACTGCTCAAATTTAAACTTTAATTACTGCTCTAGAAAAACATTGCATGTGTGTTGGAGTCAGGGCCTGCGAGAGGGGGGTTCAAGGAGTACATCGTACCCGGGGCCGGGGGGGCCCGGAAGAGTTCAGGTTTCTGCGTTAAGTTTTGATACCGCACCACAACACCGTAATCAAACTTGCCTACGGCAAAAATATCAGTCATCCTATTTAGTACTGGTAATTGGTCGCTATTTTTGCTACACGGCCTTTAGGACATCCAATAGTGGCCGATTTAATTTAAAAAAAAAGGAAAATGTATCAAAAGCCATACACTTGCACCGAGAATAACGTTGTGCTACATTTTTCTGACTTGAGAGCCCTAATTCTACGGTATAACAATGTACGAGGGCCCACATTTCCAGAGATCCAAAAGCATTTCAACCTCAGAGAGTGGAGTCAAAGTTGACATATTATACTACTATCATTGAGTAACTCCTTCTATCTGTGCTCCTGCCTTATTTGCCTTCTATGTCTATCTATCCTCCAGCTCAATCTAGGCTCTGGTATATTACCTGTACAATAACAAACAAACTTACAGCAAATATAGGAGCCTAATCAAGATTTTGCGAAGGGAATATTTTATCCGACTCAGAGTGTTAAACGGGCCGACTAGTTCAGACCCGAACCCGAAAATACAAGCCCGAGCCCGGCCTGAACCCGAAAACTAATTTGAAGCCCAAATCACGCCCGAAAAAAAACGAAAATTACGTTAGGTCTGAAAAATTCAGCTTTGTTGCCAAGTTATTTTGTTTATATTTTTGTTCACCTAAAACAAAAAGCTCGTCTCAGGTTCAACTTAAGCCCGAAATTTTTGTCAACTTCAGGCCCGAACCCGGCCCGAACCCGACCCGAAAAGCCCGGCCCAACTTACAGCTCTGATCCGACTAGCTAAATTGATAAAACTTTTATCAGTAAAATATTTGCATTTGCTGCATTAAAGTCATTTTATTGTATAATATTGTGTCAATGTCATCATTCCCCACTTCACATACTTTCTTTTGTGTATATCACGTTTTCTGCTGGTCAATTTAAGCAAGTTTGGTGCTGGGATGTTGATCTCACAGCGCTCCCCCAGACCCCGTAGCCGGATATAAACCAATTTTATGTCTAGTTGTGTTTTGCATAGGTCCTAACTGTATGCGAATATTGTTATCCGCTCACTTTTTAATGAAGATTTTCACCCATTGGACAAAAAATGATTTAACAGCATGGGCCCGGATAAGGAATGGGGGGGTCCAATTAGATTTGGGGGCCTAGTATCGACCTTCGTACCCCCTGAAAAATTTTCTCTGAGGTTCTGGTTGGGGTGTTAGCATTGATGCATTTACACCATAGGTTAAGCTTTCTACAAAACTGCTCTAGCAAATCTCATGGAATATAAATTAAATACTTTCAAAACGATTTTTAATATTTAGGAGTGAACGATCGGTTTTATAAAGCTGTGTTATTTCTTGGTATCACCGACTTACAGTAGCGTACAGCTTGCTAAGAAAAAACCAACATCACACAAAGTTACCTTTCTAATTTTCTCGCTGCTAGGAGAAATGTCAGGCCGTCTTCTTTAGTAGGCCATGTATTATCAAAACTGGTGACGTCATCGTAATTGCAGCATGGCAATGCATGCCTTATTTAAAATGTCACGCTACGCCACAAGGTATGAAATCATAAATCGACTTTTTAGCACGTAATAACGTACATCGCTTTGCCCCTGTATCCTTTTTCGGACAAATTGTTGTTTGATTTTTTTTTTTTTTTTCAGACTCTTGTAATTGCCAGAAATAAAATGTTACTACGATATCACTAGTTGATCCGAATGGCGATAAACTGAGAGGTTACAAAGTCGATAACTGGGCCAACTTCCAAAAGAACTATTTTGGATTTATGCCACGCCTTTTTATGCCTTCCACCAGAAAGTCATTGCGTAACTGCTATCCATAAAATCGCAGCGTTTTTATTGACATCATTTTCATCATTCCTTCCTAACCAGATTGATTGATAAACACGCATACACATCAATAACTTCAGAGAACAGATACCGAGTATTCAGCATAATAAAGTTGCTATGCATCTTTCCAAAAGTTATTTTCTCAAAATGAATTTACCCGAAAGAATTTTGTGACGTTGTTTTTTGTAAAGCTAATTTAAAGTGCTTGTTTTACTCACCACGCCTTTTGATTTAAATCCAGGAGCCCCAGACGCCACATGCACTCGATCGCTTCTTTCAAATCTTCCCGACGTGGTTGAGTAACCTAAAAAGCAGGGGTGTAGGTTTCGAAACCGTATGTTTGTGCTCTCGATCTTAGACCTGGTCTCGAATCTTTCGCATCGGTCGTGGTCTCGAACCATTGTGGTCTCGGAATCGTAGCTAAAAATTTGTCTCGAGACCAGATGAATATTTAAGTTATTATCAGAGTTTCGCTAAGAGTCAACGTGTATTTTCAATTAGCTGATATTTCAAATTGCCACAATTTAGTTTTCAAACAATCTGTGACAACAGGGGCGTATTTAGGGGGGGGCATGGTGCCATGGCCCCCCTTCTGGGTCGCCAGTGTAATATAATTAGCATAAAATAGTATGCAAAATTGCGGCTTGGCCCCCTGGTTTGCAACTTGGGTAGAAACTTTGAGCACAAAACCGGACTAAATCTGAGAGAAGACCTTTTTTTTTATGGTCTTCACTAAATTTTGGGCCAAAAACGGGACTAAATCTGAGTCAAGAAATTTTTTTTTGGTCTTTATTATACTCAAATTTTCTAGCCCCCCTCATTTTGAAAATTCTGCGTACGCTAGTGTGTGACAATGCTATAATTTCTTCGTAATCTTTTTTCGAAATCACTGAATTGCATGCATGATACGTGTTGCGATCCTTGATGCCAGAGTACAACCTTCAATCTCTGCAATAGTTTACGTCGACTTAAACCAGAGAACGACCAAGATGTTAATTGACGAATTGAAAATGGTAGTTGATAGTTCCTTTAGCTTCGTGAATTGCAGAAAGCAGCACACCAATCTTAAATTAAGACTTCTATTTAATATTGAAACACAAACCAACTCTCACTAAGCAAAACTGCTCCACAAACACTTCTCACGATCGACCAATTCAGATCGTAAACACTACCGCGATCGCTTAATTCAGATCGCTCACTATACAGCTACACAAGCCAACCACAGATACACACACTCGACGATACTGCCAATGAAACTAATATCTAAAATTATCCAACTCTAAGAATATTAGAATAAATGAAAATATAACAACCAGCCTATTTATACTATGGCAAAAGCTATCAAATACCCCAGAAAAATCCTTGTACTTCACAATAAAAAAATTATACAAGTGTACGATAACGAGTTGCAACACAATTATGATGCCACAAACTTCAAGTCTAAATATAGCAATTAAAAATGGTAAACAATCAAATAATTTGATAACCGTGGAAGATCGTAGAACATACTAGAAAGGAATTATCTCAACATTCAAAAATAAAAAGGCGGCAAAACTAGTAAAGCAGTCGCGAGTACATTAACCCTTTATTACGCAACGGTAGGGCTTCTGAAGCCCACACTCGTTACAAACAGTAACCACTTAAATTTGGTTCGCAATAAAAACTTGAAGTTTCCTGACTTTTTCTGTTTGTTTTTTCCAATTACGATGAAACTGTTTTTGTTTATACAACGTAAGGCGTAAAATGAGGGTTTTGACAAATGTTTTAAAATTTTGCCAATTTCTAGCTTTCGGTGTAAAATTTTAATTTCACGCTTAATATTTCCGGTTAGTGATTAAGAGGATTAGAGGAAATTGGTGTCCCAGAGAAGATGGATTACAATAATTAGTGTGACTTCGTTGCGAACGAAAAGCTACAATGCCCGAGGCAATAAACGAAAATTAGGTTCCTTTGTCTTTGCTTTTACGCTAATTTTGATTGAATAGAGTTACAATTGGCTTGCAATGCAGTGACTCCTTGCAAACTACAATCGAACAAAACAATATATTACAGCAGAAAACGAATCATGATTCAATGCAGTTACAGGTTGTGTTAGCTATATGCCAATACAAAAAATCAAAACTAATTTCTCATTGGGCAATACTAGCAACATCATGTCGAAACGCGTGACAAGATTTGTGGTACCCAGCTCCAAGTCATAGCCACTGGACAGCACAGTTCCTTTTGAATAAATTTAGCAGTGGTTGCGAGCCGTAACCAAATTGTGTCGGATTTGACCTGCCCGGCAATTGACTTTTAACTTCCCGTTCCATTAGCAATTGCGTAACTGTTCAACCAACTGGCCAAAGCAAAATATAAACTAATGCTCAATATAGTCTAGCTTTATTTTTATGCCCCACATCCGATTTGCAAAATTGAAAATGAAAAGCTTTGTTTTTAATTTTACCTACACAAAAAGCCGTCAATTAGTTCAATCACACGCCCTTATGTTGATGTTTTTTCATTATTTATTGATTTTTACAAATTTAATGTTTCTGTAATTGGTTTTAGGTGACAAATAGTTTAAATTAAATCAATTAAACCTTCATTAAACTTGCTGTATTACGTAGAATGGTGTAGCGAGTTTGTGGGGCTCATCTTCTCGTTATTTCGCCCGGGCATCACAGTTCCTTCCAAAGCAATGTCGCATCAGTGGCGAACCGTTCACAAAACTGTGCCCAATTAGACCGGCCAGGGATTTGAACCTCAGACCTCCCTCTCTAGAGACCAAAACGTTATAGCTACTTGATAATAATAATCAAAGGATATTGCTACTCAAGCGTAAATAATCACCAGAGAAGTTTTCAGTTTCTAAATTTTTGCATTTCGTATTGCAGTAACACGTATAAACCTTCCAAACTGCTTCGAAACTTGCTTATATTAGGCCTTGCCAGGTGACCAGATCCTCAGAGAGAAATTTTATCAGGATACAAAAACTGATATTGGGCTCTTTTGCCAAGACCAAGGCGGGAACTAAAGAGGAAGAACAACAGCTTTTTATTTGGATAAAGACAAAAAAAAGCTCTTCACCGCAAACTGGGCCAGCTTTTGTTAAAAATTGCGTGAAGACCAAAAAAAAGATCTCTACCGGAAATCCGAACTATCACCAAAAAAAAGATCTCTAAAGATCTCACCGAACTACTACTAATTTAGTGCACGTGAACTTATAGACCCTCCCGAGATTCCTAAACCAAGGCCTGGGTACAATGTATCCCCTAGACCCTGCTGGGTGCCCCCCCCCCATACCTTAGGATATTTAAAAACTAAGCCCCAAGAACGATCAAAAGTTTTTTACGTTTTTGGCGTATTTTTACATTGTACAGAAAGTGTTTCACATGATTAGAAAATCATAAAAAATAATAGGAATGCCGATAATTTTGTAACGCATTCTACTTTTTACTGAACAAACACCCAGTTTTTTTTTTTTTTTTTGCAAGCTAGAGCAAATACTGTTAATTACGTAATTATTGTTATATTGCAATTTTGTAAGACAAATTAGAAATCGTTAACAAGACAATATTCGTATGATTCATAAGTGTAATGCACCATGCTTTATACAGATAGATAAGCAATACTGGAAAATACTCACTTGAGTGTAAAAACCAATACCTGATTGCTATTCCGTATTGTTTATTTAGCGCTTATTCTAAGAATTGTCTTGTCTGTGGTTTGACTTTAATTAGTATCTCTATTGTTAAAATCATTATCTGAGAACTTTGTCAACGATTACTACTTGTTTCGCATGAAAATGAATTTATTTGTTTGATTACGTTTGGGAGTAATTTCGTGATTGATTCCAAAAACGGAGATCACAATTAATTTACGATTTTAGGATCCAAAACAAACATTGTTTTATATAATATGAGCAATTCCGCAGCATTTAATCGGAATGCATGATAGAATAAATCCTTTATTAGTATAAATTGTTTTAGTAAATTTTAAAAAAAATAAGTAAAAAACTTGATTTTTCCAACTTTAGCAAAAAAACTTTAACCGCATTATAACTGTATTAATTTTTTTACTGAGTAAAAGCACAGTAAAATACTGTAAATTAAACCGCAATAGCCGTTACTATCCAAATAACATGTTAGTTTGCTGTTGCAAACATTTTGCTTCAAAAGTTTCAAATCTTAACAAATCGCGTTCATTTCTGGAACGGGAGGACTGAAGTTTAAATCTTGGGCCGGTCAAATTGGACACAGTGTTGCCAACGGCTCACCACCGTTGCGGCATTTCTTCGAATGAAGCAGAGTTGTCTGGGGGCAATGACGCAAAAATGGGCCCCGTCAACTCGTAACACGCTTCGGCGTAATGCAGCAAGTGTGAGGAGAGATTTGATTTGAATTAAATGCATTATGACAACACGCCAAAATTGAAGTAAACGAGGTCAGCTTGCAACTTATCGCTGTATTTTATGAAAAAGTAGTGCATTTGGTTTTGCAACGACTCTTTTGTACGTACGTCAGAGTTGTAAACGGGCCGACTAATTCAGGCCCGAACCCTGCCCGAACACGAAAATATGAGCCCAAACCCAAAAACTAATTTGAAGTCCAAATCATGCCCAAAGAAAACCGAAAGTTTAGTTCGGTCTGAAAAATTTAGCAATGCTGCCAAGCTATTTTGATTATACTGTATTTTAATACACCGAAAAAAAAATAGTACGCCTTAGGCCGGACTTAAGCCCAAAATTTTTGTCAACTTTAGGTCCCAAACTCGACTCAAAAAGCCCGGCCCGATTTCGACTCTGACGTACGTTGTCTTCACGTTTACGGGGCTATCATTGTATGTACAGTATTTTACCCAAAAATAGTTCAATTAATTTATTATACTGTGGGGTTTTAAGTTACGGTACAGTTTTGTCCTCACTCATGAAGAATTTAATGCAATTTGCAATGTATATTAATTCATACAACGCATAAATAAAGCTTATCATAAGTCATCTAACTATGTCACATCATTATATCAGTTTAAATAATTAAAATTGTCCGGAATTTTTGTGAAGCTTGAACAATTTCGTCGACCTTCAATAAGCGTATTGTGTACGTCATTATCTTAATTACTAACGCTACCGCTTCTCACGGCGAAGCAATTATAATCTCATTTCACGCTCAACTATAATTGCGCACAACCATTATAATCCCTTTTAACGCTTATTAAGTAAGCGCTTAAAATCAGAAACTTGACGACCTTTAATAAAATACATATTTCAGTAACTTTCGGGAATAAATTCCAAAGTTGTTTTTGCTATATTGAAAGATGAATAAATGCTCTACCATGCAGTGAAATTTTGAAATTTCTAGCTAGGGTAGTTTTCAAGTTATTGTCGAAAAACCATGTTGAGCTTCAGAAGCCCTGCCGTTGAGGAGTCAATGCTCTGAAAAAGGTTGAGGAACATAGAGTTAAAGCATGGCAAATAATCATAACAAGAGCATTCCAAAATATTATTTGTGACAATACGAATCCAGCATTGTCTAACGAAATTGCCGCATCTGGACAAAATGTCTGAAAATTAAACTTTACTTTTTCTTTGCAATTATGATTGATTTACTAATCCTTCCAACTAAATGGATTTGCTTCGTACACAATTGGAGATTAACGAAGCGCAATTAAGTAGACCACACTGCATTTTGTTGATAATCACACATTGTGAGCGTCTATCCTTTAAAAATACTACATTCAGTTAAATGAAATAGCTAAAAAAAGTGGACAAGAACAGCACTGCGAAAGATTTTTTATTTTTTTATTTAGAAGGGTTTGCATTCAGCAGCCCCGACGTATGATTCTAAATATCCCATTTTATTTTTTATTGAGCAGGAAGTTAAACAGGAAAAATTAGATAAAATATTACTTAGATAAAGATTAACAGTTAAGATTACCAGTTAAAATAAAGTGATATGAAATTAAGAAAAAAAATCGATAAATCTAGTGCTGAGAACGCTTTACGTGACGTTCTCTTTACCACTGCAAATCAAGCGAGTGTCGATAAACCTACGATTCCGTAAAAACAAAGTTTTATACTTGGGTACGGTAAGTTTTAATGTTTTTGTTTAAAATTATTAGCAATAAATTTTGAAAATCATAATGGTAGAAGTGGTGTTCTTGAAATTATTTATTTTTAAAGAATGCAAAAGCTTTAATTCCGTATTCTTGCAAAGAAACAATACCGTTCCGTAGTCTTTTTCGCACCAATTTCTTGCAACGAAATTGAAACACTAAGTCTTAAAGACCACAGAACTGTATTTTGTAGCGGCAACTACTTTTGCAATTATGTCTTCTTTTACACGCATTACAACTAAAATTCAGCAGTTACTGTAAGTTTGAGACTGCAATATTGAGTAGAAAATTTGTAACACGTGTTTAACTAGTACTGTAAAAATGAATTGTGTGAAACAATTTCGTCTTCTGCTATGCTTGAAAAAAGAAAAAAAAATCATTGTTGGAAGGAAGAGGCAAACTTATCCTTCCGTGTTTCAGTTAGATACACAGTATTTCAAATCCCGGTTCACAATAAGTTCTTTATGAATTTTGTTTGTATTTGCTTAAGCTGAGTCTAAATCAGTTTTATTGACATTTAATTTCTAAAAAAATAAAAACGACCTCTGATCATCGAGTAAGAAGTATTTCAAGTTTGTTGAAGACATTTTTCATAATTTGCTTTAATGAAAACTAGGTAAAACGACGTCATGAGATGTTTTTGATGACGTAATCACTTTGACTAAAGCAATTTGCTATCTGACTTAATTGTTAGTGTAAAACCAACTCATAAGCAAATTTGACCCCATAAACAAATTTTTTGAAATTTAAAAAATCAATGACGACGTCATTTTTACGGTCTCGATCTAGGTATTCGATCTAGATGACAGCTTTGCCGATCTTGGTCTAAAAGCCAAGGACTCGAAAAATGCCGATCTTTCTTTCCCGCCATAGCCGCTTATTTTGCCATAGTTTTAAAGGCCACCCAATGTCTGCAAACCAATGCCCTTAAAATGAAATAGAAAATTATTACCAATCGAATGCTGTAAACCCAGTTTAGATACACGTTCTCAGTTTCAAGAAAATGAGTAGCCATTATTGCCTTTCGCGTTTGTAAAAAATGACATGACGTCATCAGACCCAGGAGTTTGGTGCATCTGACTTGTTTATCATTGCAGAGAATTGGCGATTTTGCAAAGGCGTGTGATAGCAGCTTACTAGTCAAAAAGTGTTGCGCAAAAAGGCGTAATTAGCTCAAAGTAGTTACATTGCGAAGTTTTGAAGTGAATTACCGGTAGCAATCACCTTTCACTACGAGTATTGAACAACAGTATTACTACCAGTAATGACTCTATCACTCTAAAAACTCCAACAGTGCAAAAGCTTTTGTATTCTAAGTTATCTGGCATATCCGTATCCAATGGGAATACCAATAGGCTACCAAAGCGTAAAAAAAAGAAACAATTGAAAGCTTATACTGTAATTATGTAAAAATATTTTACCTTTCTAATACCAGTAGGCTACTGTAGTTTACTGCGTAGGATTAGGAATATACCGGTAAGGATATGTACAGCAGAAATGGTACCAGCACCAGATCAGTAGGCTACTTGCTTGGTTTGTGTTTCAGTAAATATTTTACTCCTGGCAATATATTAGGCTGGACTAATCTGCTAGGGTACCATAGTTTAGCGATACCGGATTAGGCTACCGGTATCAGATCAGTGTACTGGTATCTCAGATCTGCATAGCCAGACAACTATCAGTGAGTGCAGGTAACTTTTTTACGAGTTCCAATACTGTAAATATGACATTGTAGTACGAAAATGCTGCCTGTAATACTTAAGAGTAACATTTTTACCTATCGTACCAATGTAACATACCGGTACAGGCAATACTTACTTCCTTGCCATAATTAGCCCAATGTACCAATACTCATACCTACTTCCCATCTACCAGTTTGCTTCCCAAGCTTTCAACAATCTGACTAGGCCATTGTTTTTTCTGCTGTTCTACAAGATCAATCACTGAAACACAAACCAAATCAGGCTACTGATCTGATACTGGTACCTGTATCATTTGTATCGTACGGTACCGGTATATTCCTAATCCTACGCAGTAAACTACAGTGGCCTGCTGATATTAGAAAGGTAAAATATTGTTACACAATTATAAGCTTTCAATAGTTTCTTGTTATGTCTAAAATCTTTTTCTACACTATGGTAGCGTACCAGTATTGGGTATGGATATGCCAGATAACTTAGAATACAAAAGCTTTTGTACTGTTGGAGTTTTTAGAGTGATAGAGTCATTACTGGTAGTAATACTGTTGTTCAATACTTGCAGTGAAAGGTGATTGCTACCGGTAATTCACTTCAAAACTTCGCAATGTAACTACTTTGAGCTAATTACGCCTTTTTGTGCAACACGTTTTGACTAGTAAGCTGCTATCACACGCCTTTGCAAAATCGCCAATTCTCTGCAATGATAAACAAGTCAGATGCACCAAACTCCTGGGTCTGATGACGTCATGTCATTTTTTACAAACGCGAAAGGCAATAATGGCTACTCATTTTCTTGAAACTGAGAACGTGTATCTAAACTGGGTTTACAGCATTCGATTGGTAATAATTTTCTATTTCATTTTAAGGGCATTGGTTTGCAGACATTAGGTGGCCTTTAACTCAACTAAAAATAAAAAGCAAGCAGACAGTCACGAGTCACCGACACTTTCAGAGGCTGTTTTTAATTCGTAATGCCGTTTCGACATTGTTCTATACATCACCGGAATAATGATATTTACTTCTTACCGTACAATCCTACATCAACGCATCAATTCAGAGCGCAGTTATTTGAATCACCTTCAACTTGATCAACAGTTTAGCAGCAAAAACTCATAATTAATTGGAAGTGACAAACAGTACGTGTAGGTGGTATTAATAATGGCCACTCTTTCGCTTAATAATTTTGGTTTTTACTATTATAATTACGTGAAAGTTAGCCACTCAAAAAAAAAAACAATGTAAGGTTACAATTCGAATTACTTATAAACAATAACACTTACAACTTTTCATTTTTGAGCACTTTACGGAAAACTTCTAACTTAAACGAGGACTAAAGGCAAAATCAATAAGGATTGGGGTATATAAAGTTGGGCCAATCGCACGAGACCAGATTTGCTTTAAATCCTTCCTTCTTGATCCAACCTTTCCAGAGATACTCTACTTCAAACAGAATAGGGGCCTCTTATTAGTCTAATATTATAATTTTTATTGGCAACCCTGACGTTGATAGCCTTAACGTCGTCAGCGACGCCTTCCCAGTTCTAAACTAAAGTAACGCCGCTATTAAGTTACTGATGCATTGAGTCGTTTCGCCATACGCACTACTCAGTTTGATCTTGTCAGCAGAACAGATCTGAGCTGGAAAAAAGGGCAGACTGTATGGAATCCTGGGTAACAAACGTCTGAAAACAAGAGAAAGTAATGGTAGCCGAGTAGTAGGCCATTGTTTACAACTTAGTTGCAAAAGTAGGAAAAGCAAATACAATAGGCCTACTCAGGTATACTGGTAGTCTTATTTATTACAGTTATGAGTTTGACTTTAACCCTAGTTATGAAAGCATTATTGCTAGGCTCAGCTATGATTTAAACTAAAATATATGCCTTAGGTTAGAATTGTGATGGCGTTGCTAATGACGCTGTGGCTTTTAACATCAGAGTAGCCAATAAAAATTCTAACGTTAAACTGATTAGAGGCCCTTACGTCGTGTTTGAAGTAGAATATCTTTGTGGTGGATCAAAAAAAATGGAGTCTACGCCTGTCTAGTCTAATACAATTGGTATAACTTTAGATATCCCCATTGAATTTGCCTTTAGTCCGGGGTTGTATTGTAATTTCTATTTGGTACACCTGATTGTTTCTGTTTTTCGAGTGATTTAGTTCAGGGCTGCCCAAAGAGCAGCCCTCACAACAAGTTTTTGCAGCCCGCAACTGGTCTCGAGATTTACTATAAGTTTATTTCGATACTCTCAAATTTTTCACCAAAAAGTTTTTTTTTGGTCAAGTTTGTTGACGTATTGTTTTTTTCATAAAATAGTTTTTGTGAATCGTAGATGTTGCTTGGTTAACAACGCCACTATACCAGCACACAAAATAAAAGTAGCAAATATGCATTTCGTTACCAATACATAAGCTACGATGTAACTTTTTTCGTTTCCTTGTTTACATTTTCATCGCCGCACAGTTTGCATTTCAAAACGGAGGTTGCGGCTGTACTATACTTGATATTTCTCCCAAAAATGTGTTCGCAAGTGCAACTATCGAAATTAGACTTTGTGGAGACTGAAGACTACTTTATTAGCCGAGTGACTTCAAAGTTTTAATCAAACATGCTAGTTTTTAAACGTGTTTCGGACCTGACTTCTAAGCGTGGGAGGAATTGGGTTAGCAATTTATTTAATTATTTGAAGCGGATCTATAGTGATGCAAAATTCCCTTCAAATGACGTTAAAACGGCTTTTTTTATGAAAATGAAAAAATCGCTTAGCAACGAGGGGCCTTGCCCCCGGATAGTTTCACATTTTTAACTTTTACAACGATACATTTTTAACGCAGAACAATGTACTCAAGACGGCTGGTGCTGGATGCTGTACAAATTTCGGCATAAAACAGTGTTAACTTTTGGTTCAAATCAGCACCTCGCTTGGCAAACTTCAGAATATGATGATGCTCTGCAATTTGCAGACAATGCAAAACTTGAATGAGCAGTATTACGAGCAATGGCGCAATTAGGGCGGCGAAAAAGGGTTTCAGCCTTTCTCTTCAGCAAAGACACTTAAACTAGTTATTCTCAAAACAAAAGCGTTACCTGTAAATAAGGGGAAAACTTAAGAGACTGAACCACTTAAGTCTTTTACATGACTTCAAAACTTTAGCTCTTTCAAAAAGCTCGAGAGTATGAAACTAGCAAAATGTAATCCAAATGGCGCTAAAATGGCTATTTTTTGCCAAAAAATAAAAAAAACTGCCCAGAGACTTCGGCTTCACGCCAAGAATTCCTTTTGCGGTACGCTCGAGTTGCACCAGTTTACTCAGCATGCCGCTGAAAAAGTATTTTAACTTTGTGTTCAAGCGCCTTCACTACTTTGCTAAATCTTAGTAGTACGCCTGATTCGCGATAAAAATTATCCAAACACTTCATGAGAATTGTGCGGTCGCTAAAGGTTAGAAAAAGTGCAGTGCGGCCAACCCCTCAAAAAGCTTGGGCGCGCTTGATGCGAAGCAATTTTCTGAATTTGGATGGAATTATCACGAAAAAAAACGAGATTGGCTAAATTTTGACCTTGGGAAAAATAAAAATTTGAGTACTGTAAACACAAACACAGCACGGTAAGAATCTTAGCAGTTACACCGCATTTTTACAAAAGAAATTAGTAACGCAACATAAGTGATTACCAAGATATGAATCTCTAAATTCTGAGATGAGTTCTGGATGAATAAGTTGCTCCAAGTCAGATTCGCTGAGTAGCTGAACAAGCTTGGATGGTTTTAATTTGAATACCGATCCCGCTCTATCGTAAGCCCCTATTGCTCCAACAAAAGTGGAATCCTGCATATAAATACATGTCAATGATTCAGCAGGTGCGACAGTAGTTTACCACATCATTGAAACTACCATGAAGGCCTCTTGGTTTTACATAGTTAGCGATAAGAGCGGTAATCATTAATAATTGCAAACTTTATACAGATCTTCTGATTAAATCCCAATAAGATGTCATTTCAGTATGCCATTCTATGTTTCGTCTAAGCTGCGCAGATAGTCTAAAACCCTCGCGCAATTCTGCTGTGCAATAAAGTACCCCCCCGCACAGTACTTCAGATTTGATAAAAAAAAGATACAAAATCAAAATGTAGTCAATAAATCCGAAATTCCGGCCGAAGTCAGCCCCGATTTACGGCGAAGACCTTTTTTTTTCTTGATCTTCACCTAAAGTCGGTGGCAAAATTCCGATTTTCCGGACTAAAACATAACCAGTTCGCGACGCGAACCTTTTTTTTTTTTAAGCTTACAAGGTCTTTCCGTGCACACTAAGCTAGCTCTTAGAGGGAACGTTGATGCCATCGCTCCTCAGCACAAACTGTATATTACCCGCCTAGCTGTTGGAATAGATATTTCTATGCAATAAAAAAATAAAAGGAAATGTTTGTTTTGCTTAGCAAATTAGCAACAGGTAATGCTCTAGAAATCATTTGATCCATGTTAGCTAAGATGTTTATCAGGAAAAAAACGCGGAAACAAATAACTTAGCATGCTCGCCAAAAATTAATGCGGAAATGCAGCGCTATTTAGCTGCACTTTCAAGCAATAATTTTTGTGTTGTTGTAAGTTAAAACTGCGCAACTATTAATTGTATTAGCAAAGCTTGTTAAGCAAAGTTAAACGGGGACTAAACGCAAAATCAATGGGGATATTTAAAGTTAGACAAAACGTGTTAAAGTAGTTTGGCGTAGACCCCATCCTTTTTGCCTCCGCCGTTTGAAAGATATTCTACTTTAAACACGACGTCGGGGCTTTAAATATTATAAATTTTAATAATTTTTATTGGAAACCCTGACGTTGGTAGTCTTAGCGTCGTTAGCGATGCCATGCCAGTTCTAATCTAAAGCAACGCCATTATTAGGCCACTGCATTGAGTCGTTTCGCTGCGCACTAATCAGTTTGATCTTGTCAGCACAACAGATCCAATCTGGTAAAAAGAGTCAACTGTTTGGTAGCCTTGCTATCTCAGTAAAAACCAAGCTTTCAGATACATTTCTGTCTAAATCATAGCCTAGCCTAGGCTACGAAGTACAAACTCATACCTGATAATAAGATTACCAATGCTTGAGAATGTCTATCATATTAGCTTACAGTAGTTTGTGACACGAGAAAAAACTTTTCCATGTAGCAAACAATGGCTAACTACTTTAATAACTCTACTAATCTTACTTTCGCTTGTTCTTAGATTTTGTTTTGTTACCGAGGCTGCCGCACAGACTACTCTTTTTTCAAGCTTGGATCTAATCTGCTGACAAGATCAAACTGATAAGTGCACAGCGAAACAATTCAATGCAGTAGCTTAATAGCAGCGTTGCTTTAGATTAGAAGTTTGATGGCGTCGCTAACGACGCTAAGGCTATCAACATCAAGGTTGCCATAGGTGGGCACAAGTCCGTTAATCGTTAATCCGTTAATAACGAAGCTAACTTTTTCATTAACTCGTTAATCCGTTAAAAAGTTTTTTCATGTTAATGGACTAAATTAACTTCCGTTAAGTGCTGTTAACGGACTAAAGTAACTTCCGTTAAGTTCTGTTAACTTTGGTTAAGGTTTTTGTCGTTAATATCATGCAGCCTCGTTGAGCATTTGAACTTGTTTTTACCTTGAAATTAGATTAGACTGTAAAATGTATCTTTCAAAACACAAAAAGACCATCGTAGCAATAAATATTTCCTTACAATCAGCTTAACAGCGTCAATACGTGTTCTAGAAGCGAGTGAATAAAACGAAATGTAAATTACACGCAAAATGTTAACGGATTAACGGAGTTTGTTAAAGATTGAGTCAACGGAGTTTATTAACTTCCGTTAATTAAAGCTGAAAATAACGGATTAACGTTAACGGAGGTGTGAAGTTTGTTAATGGACTAGTGGTTAACGAAGCTAACGTTTTGCGTTAACTTGCCCACCTATGAAAGTTGCCAATAAAAAACTATCAAAATTTGTAACATTCGAGGTCCAGACGTCGTGTTTGAAGTAGAATATCTCTGGAACGGCTGGGTCGAGAAAGATTGAGTCAACGCCCATCTAATTTTTTGCAATTTGCCAAACTTTAGATACCCCCATTGATTTTGTCTTTAGTTCTCGTTTAAGTAGAGTTAACAAGATGCTCAAAACAACTAATGCTTCGATACATAGAGACGTAAAACATGTTTTGCTTCTACGTCATTCAAAAGCTTACCAAAAATTTGCAACGGTTGTAGCGCTTTGCGAACACGGCTAAAGCAAGAAACCCCATTTACCTTTTCATAGGTTTCTTTTTTTGGTACATTTTTTTGCTTCGCTTTTAAACACAAAGGACCAAGAAAGAAAACCAAAGAAAAGCGAATTGACGAACCAAAATCGAAATACGAGGAACATGATCAAGCAAAAAGCCAATCACTAATTGCATGAACAATCAGCCTGATGATCGATTAAATTACGCATATGTAATTCTTGAAACTATCAAAATAAAATCTGTCTGAATACAACGTAACTTTATTGTATACTTATTCTGTTTAATTGCTGTAAATCGATTGCCGGTTGTTGTAATACTACTTTTCAAAGAAACGCCAGCAACTTACCCCTGCAACGTGAAGTGAAGAACCTGCCTGACACTGAAAAAGCTCATTCGAGGAATTCGTGGCTTGTCCTAAACACACACCAGTAATAATAATGTCCAAATTATTCCACATGATCATTTCCAGAAAAAAAGAGCTTTCAGCAAAGTCGTCCGGATTGCTCCACAGGTTGGCTTCATCGCAATAAATTCGCATCAAAAAGCATTCAACAGTTTCCATGTGTGACATAATATTGTCAATCCATGAATTTCAAAGCAACTTCATATTTCATACTGATATATTTCATTGTTTGGAGAGCAATATTAATTGAATTTGAAAAAATACTTTAAAAACGGTCAATAGTATAAAATTAAAATCCTGACCATGGCCTCCAGCAGGTGGTGGATGCGCCACCAGACACCTACATGTATATACGCACGTTTTTCTGTTCCTTTTTACCAAAATACGATTTCGAAGATTGGTACCGGTAGAAAAATTGTGGTTAGTTAGATATTACATTCATCAACTCACCATTTCTCAAATAAACAGAGTGTTAGAAAAGAATCAAGCTCATGCAAATATTCGAAACTATGTTGTGTTTTTAGACTAGCAACAATGGCTATTTTTGGAAGCCCTTTGAAACTTTCTACCCTGGGCCACCAGATGCCTCAATACGGCCTTATAATATGCAGTAAAAGCTAGTTACAATGATTTCCACTACGAACCTTCCAAAGCGGTGCTCGCTGAATCTTCGATAACTCCCAGCAACCCATCTGTTATCGCGTCCAAGTTGCTAAAATCGCTAGCCTCAAATACACGACTTTCGTTTCCAGCGATTTCAAGTAGTTTGCTATAGTCGTCGTTCGCTCGCCCGACTCCCACACTTACTGTGATAATTCCAGCATTTCTAAAAACGTTGAAAAGGACTTCTTGCTAGCTGCTACATTGTGTTTTGCTATTATTGTACGCCAGCACATTTTTGGAGACTTTAAAAGCCTAAGAAATTACTAATACAAGTGATACTTTTTCCAAGAATTGTAGTTACATGTTGGACAAAAAAAAACAAAACAAAAAACAACAGTTTGATTTTACTTAAAGTTTAAAATATAATGGAAATTTAGAAAGTTTTATGAAATCATCTTACTTGTAACACAGTGCCGTGGCCAGAGCAACCGAAGTGAGGGGGCACTAGCCGAAAGTTGGGGGCACTAAAATAAACTGAACTTTTGCACATAAAAACTGATATTTTATGATGACAATCTATGCGCTATTTTAACAACTTTGTATTCATGTCTGAAAAAAGAGACGTATAAGCCAGGTAGCGTTTCTTAGCTCGTTTCGTATTCGGTCCATACAATCGTTTGAAAAATCTATCTGCAGCAGTGAATGCGACCAGAAGCGTAACTAAGATTTAGCATAGAGGGAGGAGGCTTGAACGAAAAATAAAATTTTTTTGCACAAAATTCGTCTAATTTAGGCCCTTGCTGAACAAACTGATGCAACTAAAGCGTATCACTAAGGGGAACAGAGCCTTCAGCCGCTGGGTGATCATTGCGATTTTGCGGAAAAATATCGATTTTAACGCTATTTCAATCTCATTTTGCACGTTTTTGAAGCCATATGAATAACTACAGTTAATCAAATCAAATCTTTCCTTATACTCGCTGTATAACACAAAAGCGTGTAACGAGTTTGCGGGGCCCATCTCTGCGTCATTGCGCCCGGGCAACACAGCTCCTTTCGGAATGTTGCATCGGTGGCGAGCCGTTGACAACCAGAGTCCGATTTGACCGACCCAAGATATGAACCCCAGACCTCTCGCTCCAGAGACAAACGGTTTACCGCTCGACCAACTAAATTGCTGAAATTCAAAAGTCATTGAAAGAATTAAATTGCCTTACTCTAGGAACAATTACGTTTAGTAACATTAGATCACATACTAAACCTTTATTTTTTAAACTACAAATTTTGAAGATAAATGATATGTATAAATTTGAAATAGGAAAAATTATGCATAAAATTTCCAACAATTTATATTTTCACATTTCTAAATTGTTTGTTATAACTGATCAGATTCATTCACATAACACAAGACAAAATACAAAGAAAAACTACTTTTTACCTCGAGTGCACACATTTCAAGCTCAAAAATCATTACACTTTTATGGTGCAAAGTTATAGAATGAAATACCAGAAACCAATTAAAGAAAGTACTTTCTTTCAATTCAAGAAAGAACTAAAAGTTAATTTGTTGTCCCAATATGCTGGAACAAATTGAGTCGTTGCAGTTTTGACCATGCCCCCACATAACATTTTTTATGTTTTGTTTTGGGCCTGTTAGATTGAGGACTTACCAGTATTTTGTTTTGGTGTGTTGTTTCCTTTGTTGATAGTTATTGTCTTTTTTTAAGTATTTTTTTTGTTTTTTTATTTTTATAGTTTTTTTTTTTTTTTTAAGTTTTGTTAGGTTTTTTTAAAGTTTTGTAGTGCACCTACTTTTTGAGTTGGCAGTTGGAAGCTTTTATTTTTATTTTTTGTTGTTGTTGTTGTTTCTGTTTTTTTTCAGTTTTGTTATGGCTGCAGCCCTTGATGACTGTGCTAAGTCTTTTCGCATGCCTAAATAAATTGAATTGAATTGAATTACCTCTTCTGCCCCCCTTATACTTCAGGTCAAGCCTAAAACATACTTGAACGCTGGTATTTTGGGGTTAAATCGTCTAATTGGCTTGGCTAAAAGGGAATAAGGCCCCCTTAACCCTTCTCCTTGGTTGCGCCACTGATTGCGCCCTAAAAAAATCTTGAGTGTGTTCTGAAAAAATAAAAACAGCTGGTCTTTCAAAAAATTGTTTCTACGTATTGTTTCAGGTCAAAATCACTTACGAAGTACCGATAACGATTCAATAGGCTTACATTTTTCTTCCGCGACACATCCGCAAAGGCGTATTAATAAGACGAATTGTTGCGTCACATTTATATGCAGCAGTTGGCTGCCAGGTATTTTGCAAGAATCGAGAACGCTTTAAACAAGAATTATGTTCGAACGTTATTATTCCTTTTTCCATTATTGTCTGTTGTCTTTCCGTTACATGACGTTCCAAAAACGTATTCTGAGTAAATAAAATGGGGGGGCACAAGTAGCTGTTAGGGGGGTACGGCCCTAAATTTAACTTTGTTAAATTTAACCATGATTCAGCATTTTCCTGTGAAAAGAGTAATTTGAAATTTTATCGTTGGTGCTGTGCTACTTGTGTTGCAATTGTACACTGATCCTCCTATCACAGAATAGTGTCAAAACCCAACTATTGGATGACCAGTACACTTTTCATTGCTGCAACCGTGCAACCATAACGTGCTTGATCGAATCAGCACCTGCAAAGACGAGACAAGTGATCGAATGTCACTGCAGATTTTTTCAAATCCTGTTTCATTGAAGATCGAAACCACCATGCTATTGTAAAGCGTTTTATTCAATGACGCAACAACGTAACTAGAGTGCGACTTGACCCTGCCGAATCAATGAAACTATGCAATCAGGGTCATTGTAAAAACAAAGTCTTTACTATCTCGGCCACATTGCAAACTCATCTCTTTATCTGTCATAGCCAATTATCTTTCTAATTTTTAAGTCAATCATGTATATCCCAATGCGTGATTACACCCAGTGTTTTTTTAAGGTTAGGCTTGAGAAACCGCTAAACAATTTTGAAAAACCGCACATTTTTATCTATATTTTGACTGAAACTGCGGTTAACTACTGTTTGAATAAACATTTATTGTCAGCAAATTAGAGTTCATGAGTGTACTAAACCCAATTTGTACAAAAGTACTAAACCGACTAAACCCTCTACGTAACAAGTAACGTCATTCTTCAAACACTGACTAAAATACTAAATGACTAAAATATCAATATGCTTTTCTCGATCAGCTTTCTAAACGAGTTTACTAATTAATTAAACTAAAGCAAAGTAGTCCATAGCCATTAGCTAACACTATCACTTTTACTCAAGTTTAGAAAAGAATGTCTTACCTGGCTTTATGGAAAGTCATACCAAGTTCCACTTTAGTCTCTAGCATCAGTCTAGAGTAGAAACTCAGTGAATTAGTGAGAATGACTGAAGTGAAATAGTCACAATTGACTTTTACAAAAGTCGTTTGTGACGATTTCAAAAGTCGAATTTTGATGATTTCCTTTCATTTTGCCGTAACCTAACAAACTGCTGGACACCGGCACGCTGGGATTTTATAATGTAAAACACAACTTTGATTGTTAGTTTATAAATATTTTCTTGTATTGTTCCAAAGCGTACTTAGCTTCGTTTATAAGCCATCTTTATAAGTTTATAAGATAGAAGTTAATAAGCCATTTTTGTAATAAGAAGTAAGAAAATAAGTAAGCCTTTAAAAAAGAAACGAAACTGAAGAAAAGAAAGACAACATGGGAAGTAAAAAAGAAAAAAGAAATGCAAACATATAAATTTAAGCAAGACAACATTTACAGTAGGAATCATTATTGTAGGGCTGCTGCATTTGAATTATTTTGGACTTTAGTCAAATGTTGGATAGGCCTAAGACCAATAGGGGTAGCGCTTTGTAGCTGCATGCCCTGATCCGTCTATTTTTAGGCCGCGTTATAGCCTGCGCTGCTGCAAAGTATCTTTGATGGTTTTACTTAAACTCTATTAGTTTTAATTGCTCATAATTCATAACATTTCATCCAGTTATTGAATAGTCTAGTATTTATAAAAACTTCTTCATGTTACAACTTAGTTCATTAAATGATTGCTTTTGTATTTTTACAACATTCGTATTGTGCAATAAACAGTTTTGAAAAAGTGAAAATGATTCATAGTAGTCACATAACATTTATGCATTTCATTAGATATTTTTCTTTTTTGTATTCTTTCTAGTATATTGTTGCTACGTTTGATCTATAAACTGTTCTCAAAAACACTTTATTTTCTACACTGGTAGCCTAAATGATGCATTTTACTGAAGCGGCCTATATTTTTAGTACTAGAGATACGATATTTCTTTGTTGTTGTTCCTGGTAACAAAAAAGTCATTCCATACGTAAATGCTTCACAGTGGTGAATATTACATCTGTTGTTCATTGAGTTAAATGATAGCAATCATATTTGTTTTATTTCGTTCCATTCAAAACAATAAACAAAATCTCCTGAACACACATAAAAACAATTAAGTAAAAGAGGAAGCTGTGAAGGACCTCTCGATCATCAAGTCAAGCAGCCGCCCGAAATTAGTCATGTCAAGCTGATGGGCGTGTCAGTTCTTCTTGTTGATTTGAATACGTCGCGTATAGATCAAACTTGAGCTTTTATCAATTTCAATTAGTTTAGAATTGTGAATCATTTGTAATTTAACAATAACTATTTTTTGTATTTTAATTCAAATTGATCGAATGGTTATTTTTTATTCATACGATACAGAGTTCCAAATTTTAGCTTCTTGATACTAAAAACTTTTTGGTAGTTTTTGTATTCTGTCCCTTGGTAAATACAAATTAAGTTTGGATAAAGCGAGGCGCGTTGTTCGTGTGTGTATCGCTCCAATAGAAGTGAAGTGACAACTAAGGCGATTCGGTAGCTTTTTCCGTGAGTTTTTATGCATTACTTTTGCTACTTCATATTCAGACAAGCCTTTCAGTATTAAAATTTGTAATCGGTGATAAAATGGTGTAACGTGGTCCTGCCGCTGTTCACCTGCAACTATTTTGACAGCTTTATTTTGAAGAATAATCAATCTTTTCAATTGATTATCATAAGCGTAACCCGAGATTACAATGCTATGTAATAAATAAGAACAAACCATAGTATAATAAAATTTTTTAAGAGCTATAAAAGGTAAAATGTTCCGCAATTTAGACAAGATACCAACAGATCTAGATATTTTACATGTCAACTTGGTAATACGAGGTGTGTTTGAAAAGTAGCAGGACTGCGCACGCTGCACGAACAACTTTCATCGCAGAGAAAAAAGCATTGCTCGCTTTGATGTCACATTGTCTTATGGTTTCGAAAACCAAATTTCAGCATTTTGTGACTACTACATTCTTTTTGGCACGTTTTTCTGTCAAGGCACTTTCTTTGTGACCGTTTTGTAAAAATTTCATAAAATTAGGAATTTTTGGCTTTTTTTTCGTTGGGGGAAAGATAAGCGTCGAACAACGAATCAACCTGAAGTTTCTTGTCCGTCTCAGAAAAACTCCAACTAAAGCACCAAAGTTGCTTTAAGAAGTCTATGATGATGATACGATGTCAAGAATTCGTCTTTTTGAGTGGCGCAGGAGGTTCAAAGAGTGAAAAGAGGAGGTGGAAGATGATCACAGGAGTGGGAGGCCATCCACAAGCAAAACAGATGAAAATGTTGAGCGTGCGAGACAAAAGATGCGGAGCGATGGCTGTCTTACTATTAGAATGATAGGAGATGAGCTGGGTATGAATAGTGAGAGGGTATGGAGGATCATTACGGAAGATCTGGGGATGAGGAAGATCTGTTCAAAAATGGTACCCAGGTTGCCGAATGAAGGACAAAAGGAGTGGCGTGTGCAAGTGGTCCAGACATTTTGGAGCTACTCGAAACTGAACCCAACTCGCCGAAAAGGCAATGAGTCATGGATGTTCGAGTGCGATCCACTCACCATACCGCAGAGCCTTGAATCAAAGAGCGCATTGTCACCAAGACCCAAAAAAGACGAGGGTGTTTGAGTCCGAAACCAAGGTGATGCTGATCGCTTTTTTTGATGTCCATGGAATTGTACCCGCAGAATTCTTGCCACAAGGCCAAACTATTAATCAGCACGTCTATAAAAACATCTTGCGACGTCTGATGCGCTCAGTGAGGGAGAAAAGAAGAGAACTGTGGGAAACGAGGTCATGGCTGCTTCATCATGACAATGCACAAGCTCTTAATGCCTTGGGAATTCGGGAGTTTCATGCCAAAAATAACATTGCTGTACTGGAGCAACCACCCTACTCTCCAGATCTGGCCCCCATGCGACTTCTTTTTGTTTCCCAAACTCAAGGAAGTCATCAAAGAAACTCGTTTTCAAGATTCAGAAGCCATTAAAACTGCCGTGACGAGAGAGCTCCAAGCGATCCCGGAGGAATCCTTCCAGGAGTGCATGGAAACGTGGCAGAGAAGATTGGAAAAGTGCATTCGAGCCCAAGGAGATTACTTTAAAGGCGACATGTTGTAAAATTTACTTGTCAAATAAAATAAAACATTTATAGACCCAGTCTCGTTACTTTTCAAACACACCTCATATGTTCTCTAAAGTTTAATTTTTTATCAATTGTAATGCCAAAATACTTTATTGATTAATTGATGGAAACCAGATTATTGTTGAAAAGTATTTCGATCGTTTTAATAGGATTAATGATTTTGGGGGGCAATATTAACCTAAAGATTTTTTAGGTTTAACAGTTATTTTGTTGGCGCTCGTCCATTCTATAGTACACTACGTAACGCATGATTTATATTATCACGCAAAATTGACGCGAAAAATTAAATTAGTTTTTTTATTTCAGTTTTTTTATATATATTTTTAAAATTTTTTAAAATTATCCTGTTAATGTAATATACTTTTCAAATTTGTGCAAATTTTGCTGATTTATTTAACGTGGTATACTGTAGTTGTACCGGTTCTAGGCTTATTTATGTGCAATTGTCAATATAAATTGTCAGCGGATTCTCTCAACCAGTTAATTTAATTATCTTTTAACAAAAATTTGGGATAACATCTACGTTATAATGTTTGTTCTCACAGTTGGACTGGCTTGTATATTTTACTGCTTTTAGTTTATCTCGATGTATTTTCTTATCTTTTCATAAAATGGGTGCTTTTTTTGTTTAAAATTACTTTGTATACTGTAACATTAACTAACTTTGATGTTGCTTTGTGTTGAATAATTCTCTTTGCTTTCTGGATATTTGCCATTGACCAACTTATTGTGAATGCTGCAAAATGAAACTTTTGTCTCCTCAATACTGAACTGATTTGGGTTGCATTGTTGCTGGAATATAATTGGTATGACGATACTGTACATTTGATGTGATAATCTTTTTTTTAATTTTAACGTGGCATAATTGTGCTAGACCGATACATTGTTACTATTATTATTATTCTTATTATTACAATATTGTAGATGCAGATTTTGAGAGATCGCTGAGCAATTTTGAGAGACCTTTTCAGTTCCTCAAATCGTTTTAAAAAACGCTGATTGCACCCATAGCCGTTGAAGACAGGGATGTAGGGGGTACTCGCTGCAATATTTGATCTGTTGGAATGGAATTCCTTTAGTCCACAAAACTCAAAAGTAACTTCATCCTATCTCCAACCCATAGGGCTCTTTCCTTCTTTTCTTGAAAGACTGCGATCTGAATTGTGCGGACAAAGTCAAAATCTTTCTATAGACTAATTGGTTCCCAAACCACATTATCCATTCGTTTATGGCTAAAGCACATTCGTTTATGGCTAAGGAGATAAAGAAACTTCCAGTTTGGGAGAAAATTGGACGGAAATGATGCCTCGTCTATTTTCGTTTTCCATTGGGCTTGGTTTCGTTTCACACAGCGTGGAAAGCAAGCAAAATCTGCTATGGAGCCGCGCGATGTTTACTCAACCAACAGGTTTCTTCCCGCTACCAAAAAAGATGTACTCCTTGTTACTTCACAAACAACCTACGCCATGTAGCAGTTTTCAATGTTGCACTATGATGGTTGATCAGTAGCGTAGCCAGGGGGGGGGGGGGGGCGGAGGGGGCTCGAGCGCCCACCATTGGCTAATGAAGTATGCAAAATCGCACGTTTTTGGTGCTTTTGAGGCCGATTTTTTGTTAAAAATTGAAAATAGCCCCCCCCCCACATTGGAAAACAGCCCCCCTCAAACGTTAGAATTTCCAAATTTGGCCGAAAAATCAGTCTCAATTTTGGTGAAGACCTATTTTTTTTTTGGAGACCACCTGATTTTGGGCGGAAAAAACGTTTGAATTCCCGATTTTGGCCGAAAAATCCATCTCAATTTCGGTGAAGACCTTTTTTTTTTTTTTTTTTTTTTTGAGAACACCTGATTTTGGACGGAAAAAACCTTAAATTTCTGAGCTTTCCGAGAAATTTCGTCGGACAAATCGTGTGAAACTGATTCAAGAACAATGAAAATTCGGGTAAAGGTCGTTTGCACTTTTCTCACTCTTTCAAAAAAGCCCCCCCCTCCCCCCCCTTTTCCAAATCCTGGCAACGCGCCTGTGGTCGATAGATTAAGGCAGTTCGTCCCAAAGCTGCAAGACACGTTCCCAAATCGATCCACTCTGGGTTTTTTTTCCAAAAAAGTACAAGCATACTTCATGTCGCTCATTGCAATTCTTCCACCCAGTCCCAGCTTTATACTCAGTTGCTTGCTTTAGATTTAGCTATTGGACTTCATGCTTTACAAAATTTTGTCTGTACTTGACTTGCGATGACAAGCGAATTCTCCAGTTTTGCTCATAACCGCGGCTCTGCCTTTTATCTATTTGCTTATGATATTCTTTTTATGAGAGCCAGCCTTATTTCTATCAACAAAATCGATTATTTGTCTGCAGTTTAAAGATTTGGCAACCTTTCATTGTTTTTTTTTCAATACCATCAGGCATCGGCCTCATTTCTAAAAATAGCGCTCTTCATTCCGACAATTCTTCTTGACTAGTGCCAGACAAACAGCTTTAAAGTCATGAATATTTTGATCATGACAACTTTAACTCTCTTTCTAATGAGCTAAGGAACAGCTACGTTCTCATTTTTTATGTCGGTTCTATCTATGGCTAACGTGCCCAAAGTTTTGATGGAGCGTGCCGCAATGTACTTTTTTGCTTGAGCGGGCCGCACAATTTTTGTAAAGTGTTTGGAATATTTTTTCCCCAAGGACTGCATAAGCTTTTTATTGTCGCAGTGAAAAATAAATAAATTTTAACACTGCAGTGGTACCATGGGGTCAATATTACCTCAACCCTACTACTATTATTTTGCATTATTTTTATAGCTCGTTAATGGACATTCCCACTGCTGCAAACTTATTTCCATTTTTTTTGAGTGAAAATTTTGCATCCTACTTGTTGGAATCATATTGACCCCATAGTACTCTTTGGGAAACGAAATTGCTTTTGTGTTTTACAGATTATTTTTTTGATTATTTCAGCTAAAACTTGTTAAAATAGTAATCAATGGCCCAACGGCAAAAGATGCCGGTTTTACAAGCATTGGAAACTCTGGAAGAGTCGGAAGAATAAAACGAAAGTGAAGAAGTAAAAAATATAAGCTAGCATATCTATAATATCGAGTGAAGAAGTAGATGACATTGAAAATGAACTAAGTTGTCGAGAAAGTGAACCCGAGCTTGATGCCCTGTCAGATTTCGGTAGTGAAATAGATGTAAGGGACTAGGAGTCTGAAGGGAAATATGATCTTGTAGAAGAGGTTCTAGTTAGAGATGGATATCTATGACAAACCATAACCAAGAACGCCAGAAGAACTCTAAGACGAAATACTGTAACAGGCATTCCTGGTCCAAAGGGCAGCGGTCTTGATGCAGACGCACCCCTGAAAGAATTTCAGCTCTTTTTCGATGATGCTATGATAACAGAAATTGTAACTTGTATTAATCAAAAAAATTAAAAATATGAGAAAAGTTTATAAAAGCGGAAGCGGATTCACGTACGATACAAACAAAACAGAAGACCGCTCTCTCCAATAAATTTTGCTTTTTTTGGGCGAGAAAAAAGTGCCAAAAAAAATGCGACAAATATTTGGACCAAAAATGGTGCTGGAATGCCAATTTGCCTTGCAGCGATGAGCAAACGACAATTTCTGTTTCTTGCCTATTGCCTCCGTTTTGATGATCCTACCTTAAGAGACCAACCCAGAGCTAGTGATAAGCTTACACCAATTCGAAGCATCTACAAAAAAATCGTTGCTGCTTGTGCAGAAAATTATTCCCCAGGTGTTGGATGCGCAGTTGATGAGAGCCTACTTGGATTCCGAGAAAGATGCAGCTTCAAACAATACCAGCAACAAGCCAAGCAAGTATTGCATCAAGGTGTATGTTTTGGCCGACAGCAAATCTTTCTATTCTGTTAGTTCCAAAACATACGCTGGAGGAGGCACTCATATACTTGGTTTACCGGTACCGACCCAAGCGGTGATGGATTTGATTCAGCCTATCCAACGGACAGACAGAAACATTACCACAGATAATTATTACACTTCCATTTCTCTTGCTGAAAACCTGAAAGATAATAATCTTACTTTTGTAGGCTTAATGAAAAAGAACAAGCGATGCATTCCTCCCAACTTCTTGATAAAAGCTTGTCCTGATATCGTTCAGTATGCATTTGATCACGCTAACGATTTTACGCTGCTATCCATGGCCCCCAAAAGAAACAAAAGATAAGTTTTCTATCTACATTGCACGCATTGCCATGCCATGATGAGGATACAGGAAAAGAAATAAATGTGCTTCACAATCACGAAAAAGGAGGTGTGGACAGCCATGACCAGATGTGCGCTTTAAACACAACAGCGAGAAAAACTAATCGTTGGCCAATGAGGGTTTTTTATGGCATGATTGACAGCTTCGCGCTGAATGCATAGCTCATTTTTTGCATATTTACCTGCTTTTCGGGTAAGAGGCCAGACAAGCATTCAAAATTCTGGAAAGAACTAGCGATATCTCCGATTGTTCCTCATACGGGCGGAGATTAGTGGCACCTCAAACATCCCATACAGTGAAACTAATCATTCGCAGCTGCTCAGTTTTACCTGCACAAACTCAAGTTGTCTAAAGCATGAACAAGCCTTCTGCGTCTGGACGCAAGAGGTGTTTGTTTGTCCAAGATACAAGGACAAAAAGTACAGGATTACCAGCAGTAGATGTAACAAGAGCATCTGCGAGGAACACAGCAAAATGGTGTGCAATCTGTATGAAGAATAAACTAATTTACCAATAAACTTTGTTTAATGAAGAATCAAATTTCTTTATTTGTCAAAATTTAATCACTTCAGTCCATTTTCCTGTTGCTAAAAATTTCCTGTTCTTTTTGCCGTACTTTGTTTTCCAGAGTACATTGAAGTGCACAATAGTCTACTGAAGTAAGCAGGGTGTTTAGTTACTTTTCAATTGTAAGTAAATTTTCAGTGCTTTTTAGTTTCTTTCGTGCATTAAAATTTACGCTTTGGAATTATTTCAGCATTAAACACTAAAAGATATGCAATTGACTTTTTTTAGCTTTTAGTGCGTTTTTAAGAATACGGTCATATTGACCCCAAGATACTGCTCAAGTAATTTTTTTCATGGTACTGCTGTAGGGTTGAACCAGTGCTAATCTTTTATAAATTTTAAATTTCTTTTATGATAATACTCAATTATGTTGAACTTTTTATTATGCAACTGACTCAAAACTGTTTATTACGCCGCATTTTATCCAAGGATTTTGCAAAGCGAAAGAGTTGAATTAAAACCTAGCATTTTTTAATGTCAAAACTTGCACGTATTCATCATCCGACATGTTGAATAAACTGCTGTGTTTCTTAAATGCATCACGCGCGACATGTGGAGGCGAAGCCGCTTGCCATTTTTTATGGAAAAAAAGAGCCATTTCAACGCCATTGATAAGAAATTTAGCACAGTATTAGAAGGACTTGAAATAATGAACTTTTACTCACGTCTGAACCAAAACACATTTAAAAGCATGCAATCCTAACTATTTGACTGACAAGGGAAGAGGTTTCAGCAGTGGTTGCACTACTCAATAGGGTTGAGTGAAAAGTAGGAAAAAATGTAAAAGTTATATTCTTTTAGTCTAATAGAAACAAAAAGTTGTCTTTGACCCTAAAAATCCCCCAGAAGAAAAATTAGCGGCATTAGTTAGCATTTAGGTCTGCCCCCACATTGTTTTGTTTTTCCCATAATTGGCTATAGTCACCCATTTACTGGAAATAATACTGTATTACGTAATACTAGTACAAAACCGTCAACAAGAAAGATTTTATTCAAAACTACTAACATTGGTAAGTAAAAGAAACAAATGCTGTTACACGGTGTGTTCGCAATCCCGTAGATTTGTTGCCAATTACAAAGAAAGTTTGAGAAGAAATTAGCAATTGAAGTCCTTTTTAGAGTCAATTTTTTGGCATTTTGCTCCGCGACATGAGCTTGTTTTTTATAATGCCTTCTTTTCGTTCATAGCCACAAACTACCCTTGATACTTTACTGACCAACTGTACCGCTCGTTTAACCGCCTGAGAGTGGCATGGAAATTTGGGAAGTAATAAAGATGTCAGATCACTGTTCGCTACATAGAGCATCAGATCTTGCTCGCTGATATTTTTAGTCAAAGGAGGCTCCACTCAAATTGTTTTCTGCCAATCAATCAAGTCAATGTATATTGGTCAGCTTGAAAGTTTACTTTTGGCACCTTGAACAATCGTACAGAGCAATTTTGGGACCGGCGCTTTCGAGCAGCTAAAATTCTGTGCAACGCTATTGTCAAATGCTTGCTCTGTCATCAACTAGCATTGCAAGAAGCAAATTTTCTTCATGTGCGAAGTCAGCATTTTTCTGAATCACAGCATCAACTTGCTTTCTTATCTCTGTCTCAAGTAGTGACTTCTTTGTATCAGTTGATGAAAGAGCTTACCTTCTTCAGTGACAGCAGTTTTATTTTTGATTTTAAACCACATTGGAATGTAGACTTTTGCAATATAGTTTACTAAAATCAAAAGGTTGTTGGAAGGTGATGTTTTAGAAATATATAAACGCAAAAAATGATTAGCAGTTAAAAGCCATCTTGCATGACTTAATTTTCCAGGACTGTGATCAGAAAGACTTAATGAGCAATGACCAGATAAAACAGTGGTAGCAATATTGTATGAATATTGTTAATTAGTGCTGAGAGCACTATCGTTGGCAGGAAGTTGTATTTCAATGGTTCAAACTCAGCACTGTACTTTAGGTTTTAGTTAATTTCTGTGTTTATCGTGATAGTTCTTCACCTTTTGAACAATTCTTGTTCTGGATACGGTTGGAATAGATGCTTTCTGCCATATTGCATCAAGTTTTTTTGCTACAATAGTAGCTACTTCGGTAACGCTGGGCTGTTCTTTACTATTCATTTTGTTACTGTGTTCTAGACGCACATGTGTAGTGCTTCATAACATCACGATATGCCGACAAGTTCATTTCAGTTAAATTTTGGGGCAAACCAAACACAAGACGACGGTTAGTTGATCATGTAGCCTGATTGGCTTATTGGCTGGAGGTGCTCATAATTGCAAATCTCTGCTTATTTATACGCAAAATATACTTCACCAGTAAAACAAATAGCCACTGAAGCAATACTGGAGTTGAGATATCACTAGCGTTAGTTCCAAAGTCTTTCGCTTTTAAATCAGTCTAGGACAAGCCAAAAATATTTCTGGCATATATATACACGTTTGGCTGATTGCCACTATCCTTTTTAGTACATCGCTATAAATGGTATACAGTAATCGTCACCTAAACTCGTATTCAGACAATTAAATTGCTATGGATTTTTCTCCTTGCTGAGTCTGCTGACTTATAACTCAATTTTCTGATCTTCTGGCTACTGTGATCCATTTTAGCTGCCCACTAACAAGTGGTAACTGACCTGTAACAACCATATAGCATAGAGAGATAGTCTATCTGCTTTGGAAGTCGTGCGGTTTCTGACCCTACAATAACATGATTGGCAAGACTTTTTATTCCTATTAGTGAAGAAACTGCTGTATCCAACTGTGTACAGTATTAATTTTAAACAATTGACTTCATTAAGACCACTAACCCAGTCATGCATAAGCGCAGTCAGTCAAACTACCAAACCGATCTTCATTGATTTGGCATAGCCCATCATGCAGTAAATTCACTGTTATTTTAATTGTCTTGGGGCAGACCTAAACATTAACAAAAATCTTTCAGACTTCACAAAACGTCTTTTCCTACTAAAAGACAAGTTTTTTGCGCTATTACGAATCTCAAGTACAAATTTAATTTTTTCGCTCCACCCTACTACTCAACACATTCTAAGTATAGAACTAATAAAGCACCGGTATGGACAAGGCCAGATTTATCATTGGCACAGTGGCAGGGGTCGCGCGCTGTACGGCCCTGCGCATGGATGTTAACGAAAACCTAATAAAGACCTTTCTTGGTCTTCAACTTCATTTGACAGAAAAACATTGCAAAAATCTGACAAAGACCTTTTGGCTTAGGAGATTTCATCTTTCCAAAGTCAAACGTGCGAGGAGGCCCGCGCAATGCAAATCCACTTTGAACGTAAATTGCGCGGTGATAAAAATATAAATGACGACTCTAAAACGAAAAGAGGTACTCCGTATCTTATTATATTTATAGCGGTCTACAAAACTCATATTTGCTACTTTTTGATTAACTTCTACTGGCGTTATGCACCAAATAACATTCACAAAAATTGATCGATATTAATGTTTGAAAAAACTACCCTCAACAAATTCAACAAAAACAGCTATATAGTAAAAAAATTTAAAGTATTGAAAGAAACGTTTGGTAAATCTCCGAACCAGTTGGGGGTCGCAAAAAGTTGTGTACATGCCGCACTTTGGGTAGCCCTGGTTTAGGTGTTTAGTGAAAAATGTTTTGTTAAATGTGACTATAATTGTAAATATTATTTGCAATCTTGACTATTTCATTGCATAGTCTATTCGTTGTGATTTATTATTTCAAGTGATATAGTAATAAGTCAATGCATTTGATTCATTAACATACTGTATAGCAGAAAGTTGAACAAAGGTAAAGCACTTTGAGATGTGTAGTGAAAACATGTTTTATTTTAAATCTTTCTCATAAAAGCAGAAATGCAACATTTGCTATCAGGGCCGAATTTACCATATGGTACAGTGCCAGGGGCCCAGTGCTATGGGGCTCCGTTCTCAGATGGTAAGACCTTTTTTTTTTGGTCTTCACCTGTATCTAACAGTTTGGCAAGAAAATGCAGTAAAACATCCCACAAGTGCCTGTGGCCCCCACATTGTAAATACGGTCCTGTTTCCTATTATGTATAATCAAAAATTCAAAATTATTATTTTGTTGCCACATTGCTGGTTTTACTGCATTTACAAAGTCAGTTTCTTGCTCTCTCGAAATATTTTGATGACTATAATCTGCTGCATGAAACTGAGAATTTTATTTTGGTTGCATAAAATCAAAGTTATCGTATCGGAATGCCCGAAAAGCCTTTAATGGAGTTGTTTTGTGTAGATTCTCGAGTACCAGTACATTGTGCAAGCTTTTCAAAACAGTTGTTCACTAATCAGTGGCAATTAAATGCGCTTGACTTTTTTATACACGCACAGTGCACAGCGTAATGGCAATTTTGCTGTGGAAAAGCCACAGTGGCCAGCGTAAAGACAATTTTGCTATGAAAGCTACAGTGCCCATTGCGTAAGGTCAAAAAATTTTTAGAGGTTCATTCGACTAGCAAAACTGAAGATTTCTTTATTCTTGCGAAATAGATATTTTGACCTTTTTGCCGGCTGGTTGCTGATTTCTTTCAATTACTTTTGTACTGGTAGAAGATCTTTTGCTTTTAATTGAAACAAACATATTAGCAGTCGACTTGCAGAGGAATTATGAGACTGAAATATTAGCAGGTGGCTTGTAGTAACAAAAAAGTAGAAACTAATGCTTCTAAACCAATGACTGTTGTGATGACAGAATGAAGCAAGAGATTGCTTGAAATGGATTGTATGATATAATACCTGTAGCCAAAAACATCGCTTTGATCGCTTATTACTGAATGGAGAGGCTCGAATTAAAAGATTTTCTTAAAAATTCCTGCTGGTTTATTGTTGCTGCAGGTACCGTCTTTTTTTAAGTGCTTTTCACGTAATGTTGCGTCGAATTATATGCATCTGGTTTGGTGGTTTTGGCAAAAATTTTCAAGTAAAGGTTGTTTTGCCCCCTCCTCTCCCAGCTTTTTAGGGTTCCTACGTCCTTAATTACACCCCTCCTATTTGAAATAACGAAACATAGTTATGACGCTGCTTTATCTCCTTGAGTGCTACCAATAACATTCGTCTTACTGTTTGTGATTGCCATTTACTTTTTGCCCATAATTTCACCTACCTTGCTTTTTGCGATTGTTCTGCTTCGTTGTGGTCTGAATGCCCATCGGTCAAAACTATCAAAAGCTTCGCAACGTCGGGCCTTCCATTATTGGTGGTTTCATTGATGCCGGCCGCAATGGCAAAACCAATGTTTGTGCCTCCTTTTCGCTGAGATATATTATCGATCCTGCCTGTAAAAAAAGTTTTTGTTTAAACAATATATCTACTCGTAAAACAAATAAAGAACTATTTGGCGGTAATCCGAGTCCAATTACACCCAACTGGTATCTACTTCAGAAAAAAAAAAAAATTCCGGCAATTTTTGGTTATTGCTTGCAGTATGCATGCAAGTTTTCGTGTAAATATTTGATCTTCAATAAAAAGTTTGAAGACATCAGTACTTTTAACAATAAAACTTTGATAAAACTATTGGATGGAGTTAGAGTTCGAGGAACACAAGCACTTTTGCTCCACAAATTTTCCTTCTGTCATTTTGCATTACGCAACAATTAGTCCAAAAAAGTCCGTTTATTTTTTTATCAATTTACTAAGCGGTGTGACATTAATGACTATTACCGAAGTATATAGTAAAATTTCGCCATGTAAAAAATAAAATCTCATTGTTGCGGCCGAACTTCGTTCAAATTATATGACATCATGGCATGCAGATTTCAACAGTACACACCTTTTAAAGCCAACAGTCGAACAACCACTACTGACAGTACTTACTTGTTAACTCATTATAGTCGTAATCGTTGCTGAGAGATATATCTGTTCTTGGAGAGAGGTCAAAAAGAATTACCCCGATTTTAATGAGCCCATTATCGATTTCGTTTCTGTGTAAAATCCATGTACAATATCAAGCACCATTAATTATGTGTACACGATGGCGGCTTGCACATTGTTGATAACACTGGCCACCACAATTTTTGGTGCCAAGAAGTTAAGAACGGTTTTAGGCTAATTTGGGGGTGCTGATTCCAAAAATGATCTTGTTTTTGCTCTATCAGGTCAATTTTTTGAGATATCCAACATTTTTGGTTTCTATGCGATAGGCTGTTTAGCAGTGTTTTCAGTAGGATGCTGTTTCATGTCTTTGTCTTGCAATTTACTTGATTTGTGTTTCAGAAGTGTTTTTATTGCCGCTTTAGCAGGCAGGAAATATAAACACCTATTGTTTACACACTCCCTTTTACTCTTTTGTGTTTCTCATCACAAAGCTGCCGTTCTGTCTCACTAGACTAATGCAGCTGAAGAGATTAGCACTGATAAACAGTCACGTTTACTGCTTAGTGCATAGGTTGGAAAATAAGCATAACTAAATAAGCAATATCAACTTGCAGTAACTATCAGTTGTGATGATATGGAAGTGCATGTCAGTTTATAAGAGAAGATATAGATAGTCAAGTTAGATATACAAATATAGTTAGATATTGTACCACTGTATATTCATTAGTTAGATACACTATACTAGGCTGTAGTATACTGCTATATCATAGCGTTACCGGTATATGAAGCTAATATTAGTTTACATTGTTATGCAGATATATTACATCTAAAGCAGTAAGGTATGGCTCCTTCATGTAGAACAAGTGGTGTAAATGACCCTAATGTTTTTTGTTATATATGTGGCGAATACACATTGAAGCACAACCGAAAGCTAATCACCGATTTTGTAAAACAAGCTTATTTAGCTTATTTCAAAGTGAAACTTGGTAATCAAGACAAATCGTGGGCTTCCCATATTGTTTGCAAAACCTGCAACGAGCATTTACGGCATTGGACAAAGAAGCAAAGGAAAGGTTTGAGGTTTGCAATTCCGATGGTGTGACGAGAGCCAAAAGATCATTACAGTGACTGCTACTTTTGTGGAATAAAGACCAAAGGCATCAATAGAAAGAATAGAACCTCATTAACATATCCAAGTTTGGATTCGGCAATCAGGCCTGTTCCACCCAGTGAAGAACTTCCTATTCCTGCTTTTGAAGGTTTGCCTCAACTTGAATCTGCTTTATCCAGTGAAGATAATCTTTCCTCTACTGACAGTGAAACTACTATTGCAGACAACGACTTTCCACCTTTTCTGTTACCTCCACAACTATTTTCACAAAATGAACTAAATGATTTGGCAAGAGACCTGAATTTGTCCGAAGTCTTCTGAACTGTTGGCATCAAGACTAAAAGAAAAGAATGCTTTACAACCACGAACATTTATAACTTACTACCGAAATCGTCACGCTGAATTTCTACCTTATTTTACACTAGAAAAAGATATAGTATTTTGCAATAATGTTGAGGGCGTTCTAAAGAAGCTTGGTGTCACCCAATATGATCCCAATGATTGGCGACTTTTTATTGATAGCTGCAAACGAAGTTTAAAATGTGTTCTCTTACACAATGGAAATGATTTTGGATCTATTCCCCTTGGACATTCTACAACACTCAAAGAAAAATACAGCGATATTAAATTTGTTTTAGAAAAAATTGGCTATTACAAGCACTACTGGATCATATGTGTGGATCTGAAAATGGTTGGATTTTTATTGGGATTACCCGGAGGATATACCAAGTTTCCATGCTTTATTTGCTTGTGGGATAGCCGAGCTAGAGAACAGCATTGGAGACAAAAAGAATGGCCAGTGAGAGAACAAATGGTACCAGGTGAGATAAACATACAAGCTCAACCGCTAGTGGAAAGATCCAAAATAGTTTTTCCTCCATTACATATCAAGCTGGGAGTCATGAAACAATTCGTCAAAGCACTGAACAAGGAAGGTGCATGTTTCAAATATATCTGCGGCAAATTTTCACGTCTAACAATAGAAAAATTAAAAGCTGGTATTTTTAACGGACCCCAAATAAGAAAATTAATGAATAATCATGAGTTTCCCTCATCCATGAGCAATGAAGAATTTTATGCCTGGGATGCATTTGTGAAAGTAGTTAAAAACTTTTTTGGAAACAAAAAAGCATTCAACTACAAAGAGCTTGTAGCTAACCTACCGAGCTCTTTTGAAGATATCGGTGCTAACATGAGCATCAAGGTTCATTTCTTGCACAGTCATCTTGATCGCTTTCCTGAAAATTTGGGTGCACTTAGTGACGAACAAGGAGAAAGATTCCATCAAGACGTTAAGGAAACTGAAGAGAGGTATCAAGGGAGATGGGATGCCGTCATACTAGCCGATTACTGCTGGTCTATCAAACGTGATTCTGTTGCCACTCATAGCCGCAAATCATTAAAACGCAAATTTATGGTTGGCACTTCATAAATATGGCAGCCTACTTTTCATCATTCTGTTGTTTTAGTGTTTTTGCAGTTATTAAAGAAATTGATATGTGCAACATATTTTTGATGTTACACTATCTTCTGCTTTGTAAAAAAACTTTTACAGATATTCAAATAATCATCTTTTAGTACAGAAATGCTCATTAATTGGTGTACCATAGCGAAAAAACTAGACCTGATGGAGAAAAAATAACTGCATTTTTGAAATCAGCGACCGCAAATTAGCCAAGATCAGTCAAAAAATCATTGGCACCACTCAAAAAAATTTTTTTTTGGCCATTGTAGTAATTACAAAGTAATCACAGCTGCTTGTTCACTTCAATTAAAGCTTGGAATGGCTTACAAGGATGCATCATTAGTGACTCAGCGATGTGATGATAAATGGGAAACATACCATTGACCCTTGACCCTGTATACCCAAGAATTCTACTTTGCAAAAGTTAAACCAAAATTTTGGTGGTAGTGTTTTTTCTATTGCGTATGGCAAGATAAGTTTCATAAGTTGATGAAACCAAATAAAAACAATCTTTTTTCTCAATTTCTGGAGCAAATACAACATTTTGACAAATTCATGCGACAGCATTGTCGTCCCTGTGATAGAGCGAGTTTGACGATAGTTATGAGCTTAAAAGTTCCGTCGGACTTGCGTTCTTTTCTCTTACTGCAGAAAGTTGCCTATATGCAGGTCGAGTTAGAAATCGGTTGTACAAAAAATTTACCGTTAATTTGATTTCGATACAAAAAAAGCAGGGGCTTTTCTACTACTACTTTTTACCTCGAAAACTATGGTTATGAAAACTAGATAAACAAAAAAATCACTCAAAAATCTAAAACCATTTTCTTGCAAGGATAGATGTACTGAAATAACATTGAATTTAGAGTTTAGAGCCAAATGAATCTTACTAAAAATGTCCTCAAGTAGCAACATTGCAATGTACTAACAGGTGGTAGAAGCTAGACTATTAAAGCCAAAAATATTTTACTAATTTGGACAGATTGATCAAAAATAAGAGCAGGAACATGCTACATACGATCAGATTTCGCGTGAATAAATCGTCTGCTACTAAAACGGTAAACTTTGATCAGATTTCCAGTTGGTTCAAGCCAAAGACTATGAAAATTGGTATTCAAAGCTTCCGTGCATGACGTTCAGCAATAAAAAGGAATAGTATGAAGCTTCGGTAAGTGGACATTTTTTTTAGCCAAATAATAGCAATAAACAGGAAGACTAAAGTTATTCTAAGGAATTATTTACAATAAAAATACAAACGTTTTCTCCTTTTATCAGGCTTTTTCAGGTATTAGTTAAATTATAGCCTATTTAACTTCAGATTAACTGGAAAAAATGAAACACAAAAAATCAAGCAATATCAAGATTTCAAGCCATCGGCGTTAAAACAATAAAAATCATCAATCGCATTTAACAGGTCAACAGTTTATTTACTTATGGAAAATAAAGAAATTCGAGAAAACAGCACATTAATCAACTGACGTCACTTTGATTAATGTGCTGTTTTTCCTTTCGAATTTCTTTATTTTCCATTAGTTAATGAACGGTTGACCAGTTAAATGCGATTGATGATTTTTATTGCTTCCATTGAACGCCATTGGCAACTAAAGTTGTCAATTATGTTTCTTTGCACAAACTAAAATAATATAGATTTTGAAATTACAAATTCGCAATTTTTTTTGTTTTTTCTAAAAGAAGATGATCCGAAAAAAGTTTTAGAAAAAAAAGAATTGCGAAAAATGTCGTGGAAACACCATTGGTACCGGTCAAACTTTGGCCTCGTTTCACAAAAGGTAAATTTTTGGTTTTATGCTGTGGTGCAATTTTGGAATGAACTAAAAATAAACAAACTTCGTCAAGTGTAAGAAAAAAATGGCTGTTACGCAAATTCTAACTACTTCTTTCAACTTTTAAACCAAGATTTTTGTGATGATTTACTCGTAGGAGGGTGTGGGGGAGTTATATATTTTCATGGCAACTTTAGTTGCCATTGGCCAAATGTAGGTTCAAATTTAAAGGCGTTTTGTAAAACGGCTAAACTTTAAAAACTTCAATGAGATAATTGTTGTAGCATACGCTTTGTTGTTGTTTCAAATACTTTTTGTTATTTACAATTATTTTTTTGTTCTTTACAAATACCTTTTGTTGCCTACAAAGACAAGCTTAGAAAAAAAATACAGCTAATCTTAGGCTAGGCTAGTGATATACTGCAGCAGTTTTCCAGGGTAATGTCTGTTTTACTCCTACGACAAGGGTTTGGGTAGAAACGAGCAATAGCATCGACCGAAAGTTTGAGAAGAAAGAGAGCATATCGGTAGCTGGGTAACTAGGCTAGGTTTCAGGCCCGGCGTCACGGGGGGGCATTCGGGGCCCTGCCCCCCAAATCCCTGATTGTGCCCCCAAGCGAGAATTGTGCTTCAAAAGAAAGTAACAAGACCGGTGCCACTGGAGTGCATTTTGGGGCCTGTGCCCCGAAAAATACTGCTGTGCCCCAACCTCTCAAGCGTGAGTAAAGCGTCGTTCCACAACGAAACACACTAGTGAACGCCTAGACGAAGCCTAAGATTGCTTTTTTTTGGTCTTCACCCCTGAATTTCCAGGCTAGAATCGAAAGTCGCGCCATAAGATTCCGTCACGCCCCGCCAGGCTATTAACGAGCCCCCCGAGCGAGAATTGTGCCCCGAAAGGAGGCAACTCGTCCGTATCCAAGGAGCGAAATTTGGGATGAAGACTTTTTTTGGTCTTCACTCCCGAATTTGGGGGAAAAATTTACATGTGCTTTCCAAATATTTTTTCTGCCCCCCATCCCAGTCGCGCTACTCTGGCGCCGGGCCTGCTAGTCCTATACCTCCTTTTCTACCTAAACCTTCACCGAACGGCGCAATGGTAGAAAAACACAAAGGAAAAAAGGCAAAGCAAAGGAACAAAACAGACTTTACCCGTTTTTCCAACTCAATGCCAACTTCAAGAAATACTTTGACACCAACAATAATTATAGCATTGATGAAAACATGATACCAGAGGTGGAGTGCAGGACACAAGGACACAAAAAAAATCCGAGGCTAAGGACTGCCCTTCCGAGGATAGACCCCCTCGAGGCCCAGAACAGGAATGCTTGAGGCCAATGACGCAGACACAAGTGACTCAAAAGGTGTCTTCGAGGACTCCATCTCTGCATGATACCATATTATAACATAATATGGCCAGCATGGCACCAAGCAATTCATGCGGGGAAAGCCTATTCAGTTTGGGTTTAAGCTATGTTGTCTAGCATTCAGTAGTGGATATCTTTTTTTACGCTGAGCCTTATTGTGAGTGAGATGCCTAACTTAGAGACACTGGTCTGAGGCAGGGTGGTGATGTTGTTTCAGGTCTCATTAAAAAGTGTGACTTGCAGAGTGGGTGCTGTGTTACATTTAATAATCTTTCCAGGTATCTTCCTCTGCTTAGATATGTTGTCGGAACGTGGAACTGGTAGACATGGCACCACACGATAAAACCGTTGGCAAAATGCTGCTGTAGCTAATAAACAGGCAATAAAGAAAACTAAGCGTGGCTCATATGATTGTCCCGTGGACGCTTTTTTCTTCAAACCGATAGCACTTTGCGTCAAATTGCATTACAAATAACTCCTGAAAATTTGAAGCTGCTGATGTAGCAGAAGTTTCCCAGTTTTGAGGTTCCCTAAGTGACTTTCCAAAACCTGAGCATTTTCCTGGCCAATCTTTAACGTAAATGACGTCATAAAACGTTTTTGTGACGTATACATACTTTGGCTTGGGCATTTTATGATTCAGTGTCAAAAAGCGAATCAAAAAGATTATTGGTATCAAAAAACAAAATTTGAACAGCCTGAACGTCATTTTTCAAAAAATTGGTTGATGACGTCACAATGATGACGTCATCATTGTAAAATGTAAAATGCGTTGGTTAATACCACGTGCACCAAGGGTTAACTTGTTACATTAAAAAAAAAAGTTCTCTTTGCTCCTTTTTTGAGATGGCCAAGAGCACTAAAATGCTGATATTGTTGCTCTTCATGTTAAAATTTGTTGCCTTCTAACCGAGGCAGCTATAACTGAAACTTATCTTTGAAATATTCTCGAAATTGTGCAAACAATAAATTTTGAATCCATTTACGGCCGTTGGCAACTAAAGTTGCCATTAAATAACTAAAAAACTACGAGAGAAAAAAATTTTTTTTACATAACGTTATAAAATAGTTACAATAACATCACACTAAAAGGATTTTTTAAAATGTCTAGTTTTTGACCTCGGCGTTTAATGAATTAACGCCGGTGGCTCGAACCCTTGATATTGCTTGATTTTTTGTGTTTCATTTTTTTCAGTTAATCTGAAGTTAACAAGACTATAATTAACTAATACCTGAAAAAGCCTGATGAAAGGCGAAAACGTTTGTATTTTTATTGTAAATAATTACTTAGAATGACTTTAGTCTTGCTGTTTATTGCTATTAGTATGAAGCTTCCACCGAATGTGGCAAACAAGTAGGCAGGAGGTAGTTTGACTCAAAGACTGAAAATTTTCTTCGTTGTTTTTTGTTTACTTTTTGTTTTCCTAAAAACTATGGTTTGGCAAACCAAAAATAAAAACTTACATCACTACTAAAATCGGCACTGATAAAAATCTCAAAAAAAAAGAATGGTCATGCGGTAACGCGTTTGTCTCTGGAGCGGAAGGTCTGAGGTTCAAATTTCGGGCGCTTCAAATCGGACTCGGTGCTGCCAACGGCTCGCCTCCGCAGCAACATTTCTTAGAAAGGAGCCGTGTTGCCCGGGCGCACTGATGAGGAAATGGGCCCCGCCAACTTGTTACACGCTTCGGCGGATTACAGCGAGTATAATGAAAGATTTGATTTGATAATAGACTCATGACAATGAATAATCTTGATCAATGTCAAGGTTATCAAAAATTCTTTATTATCGATTTCAATGAATTAGCACTGATTGGGAAATTTTACAAGGCTAATTTTGAAGCTATTTAAACAATGTAGAAAACAAGGCAACAAATAACGTTTTAGCATGTCCACTTTTAACTGTGGCCCGGTTTGTGGTTCTAGTGCTTGCTTATCGTTGAGCCATGCCAACAAATAGTCAAAGAGATAATGAACCCAGCGAATTAAAGAGTTTACACGTCACCAAAAAACATCACTAACATATTTACGACTATTAAACATATTGATTTACACGTTGCTTTTAAAATTTGGCATTGGCTTTGGCTTGCCTTGCCCTGCAACAAGCAGGCACCATAACTAAGTAGCAAGCCTGAAAATTAGGCATGTACAACAAAGCTAATATACTGTCGCACACTTAGCATGTCTAGTTAAGCCCATTTGGAAGAAGAGTGTCAAATCAGAAGACAAGTTCAAATTCAACATGAAGATTGGCAACAAAATCACACCTGAAATGTTCCAACAAAACTTTGAGCCATTGAAGTTGTTGGGAGAAGTCATAATCACTGAGACTTCCTGATTCGTCCAAAGCAAAAAGTATATCTGCTGCCAGTACTTGCTGAAAGGCTGTGCATTCTGTAATAACAAAAAATTGCTAGCTTTTTTAATAACATTTTAGTTCATTAATTTCAGCTTTGGGTATCATCTAATTCTAATGAATTATTAAGTGAAAAAAAAACAAGGCGATTTTTTGATACATTTCCTGAAATTGCCCAACCAAAAACTTCAATAGACTCAATAAGTTTTGACTTGTTGACTCCGGTATACTGACTCCATTATTTAGGATCTGACTCGACAACTAAAATGTTTCCTAAACTAGACAACTCCAATCAGCAATTGTATTGAAATCTAATAATAAATCAGGACACTCAACGTCACCGACTTCCATCAAAGCCAGTCTAATTTCTTTTTTAAAACGGCATGCCATCAAAAGTAAACAAAATAGTTTTAAGTACAAGAATGCTGGCGTGGTTTTTCAGTAGGCCTAGTGGTACTTAGGGCATTTTTTTTACATTATTTGGAACCGAGAAACCTGTACCACGATATTTTTTAAGTATGCCGCGTGAAACCAATCATCTCTACCACTGGTTAAAAACAATTTTGTATTATGGCTACCGCTTTTATTTTGCTGTCATCAGGCACCTTGAATATTACAGTCGGAGTTTCGCTGACTGGATGCAATGATTGTTATTTAAGAATAAAATCAAAAACTACATGAAAACGAAACTTAAAAAGCTGTCAAAATTTATTAAATCTCATCTTTTCCATCCGCTAATAGTGAACCTGTTTCAGTAGGTAACGGTATTTTAAAAAGCAATGTGAAATAGAGAATTTCATATTTGCAACTTAATTTATAATTTATAAAGAAAATTCGCGGGGCTCTTGTATTGTTAAATATCTTTGTCAGCACTTTTTGCTGCTTCTCCCTACATTAAGAATCCAAAAAAAGCTCTCCAATATTTTTAAAGTCAGAAGTGAGAGGACTGAAATATCAAAATTGCTAGATATCAAGAGAGTAATAACTTAAACCTAACTAGATGTTTATTTTTCCGAAGGAAATAATACGGTACTTCCGCCAGTTCCTTTTTATCCGCATCCTCTTCTTCATGCAGTCTTCGAAGGCTAGTGGTGTTTTTTTTTTTTACTCGATCGTTGCAATGCCAAAATAAAAAGTTTACATGTGATTTTGTCCAATGAAAAAAGGTATATTTGTGATCAACCAAATGACCGACAAAATGTTGTAACCCAGTTCTCTTCTTTCACCACTGCTTTAAACTCGGGCGCCTTTAATCACTACGCCGTTACCGCACATCAGTCCTGTCGAGTAATATTTAGTGACACAGATCATGCTACTTCGTGTGCTCTGTTTCAGAATCCAGCCGCAGTTATCAAAATAATTTTAAGACTAAATATTTAAAGAAAAACCTAAAATAATATGAAGCGCATTAAAACAGAGTCCCCAAATGTTCTTCAGATGTATTCTTTACGTAGAATGAGACCCAAAATCCTGTGATCACATGTAATGCCAAAATAAAAAGATTAAATGTTATTTTGTCTGATAAAGAAATGCTGATTTTAAATTATTTGTGGTTCAGATAAAACGGATATCCGACTTTGTATTTGAACCCAGCTCTGTTCAAACAATGGCACCTTTGACCTCTACGCTATCAAAGCACATAAACGCAGTTGACTAAAATCAATTATTAAACTTCATGTAAAAAAAGGACAAATAGTTTTGGGCTAATATCTATGATACCCCGAAATGCCAGTAAATTAGAATTTTGCAAACGAGTATTTTTCATTAAGCCCTATAAAACTTACAAAGTTTTAACTAATAAGTTTAAGCAATTTTGTAAAAATAGGAACTTTAAAAAATCCGAAGTTTTGGGCTCTTTTCCCCAAACCACGTAATCTAGCCTACAAAAATCCAAGCGTACAACTTCATAAATAAACTTATCATATCTTGAAATTTCAATTTTCTAGGCTTGATGGTTTTGGAGTTTTTGTACGAGCAAGAACAGTTCTTACTTGAAAAAAAAAGTGTCGAAATTCAAACAATTTAAATGTGGGAGCTGAAACTACAGCATTTCCAGGCAGTTTCAAATTCGAAACTTTTTATCTCCTCCTGAAATTAGCTTTCGACCTAGAGCAGTTTCAACTTTTGATTGACATTTCAGTTTTTTTTTGCTTGCAAACCCGTAACAAATGATCGATTGCCCCAAAAATTTGCTCAAAAGTTGTTTCATATATACCTTATTGATATTTTGAATTTTAAGTTTCTCCCTTCAGCCGTTTCAAAGTTATGGCGATTTCGGCCTGTGGTTGCAGAAAAACCCTTAATTTTTCATGGAAGAAAAGATAAGAACTTAAGTCCTAATTATCATTAATCACTTTCACGTAGACTGGTTGTTTTACGTCGTTAAATTGAAACATTGTAGTTTCAATGCAAAATTTGTGCAAAGAATCTACATAATTTTCAGCCGATAACAATGACATATTTGCTGAGTGATAGTTGAAAAATTCTGATTGGAACTCCTAATATCTGAAGCATTGTGTGTGGTTCATATAGTCTTCGCAATTTTCAAGTTATGCTGTCAACGCTTGCCTTCTGGTATGCCACACGCAGTAGCACCCTGTCCTATTTTTAATGCTGAGTAATTGGAAATCAAACAAGACGGCCTTTTATCTACTTGTTCCACAATAGAATCTTTAAAAGATGCTTCTGATATCAATCATTATTTCTACATGTGTTTTCGTTTATTTCCATTTTTAGCCGTTTCTTGGATTTGTGATCTTTGTATCTTTGGTTCTATTGCGCAATAGGGTGTTCTTTATTTGGGGTCAAATTTTAAAATACACATTTTTGTGAGTTCAACCCTCTCAAAAGTTTCCAATGCACAAAAAATTGCTTCATACAAAAGTTTTGTTGCAAAATTTTGATGTTTAGAGGTGGCGCAGTTATCTCAAATTTGGCCTGACCAACACTAATTTATGCGTATTGGAACTTTTCTAATCAATACAATAGTCATGTTTACAGAAAGTTGTTGCTGCTTATGAGTAGATTTCTTCATATTTGGAACAATGGCCTGGTTATTTTCAGCAATTTGTTAAGCATAATGTATTGTTTTTATTTTTGAAGCGGCTTGATTGACGGTTGATGTCACCCAACCCCTTCCGAAGGATGAAGAAACAACGAACCCTCGCAGAGACCCAATAGCTCAGCCACACGCCAGGGTAAGGACGGCAAAGCCAATAATAGATTTGCGTAGAGGCTCAGAGGCAAGATATCCAAGAAAAAGATGATTAAGGTCCTGTAGAAGGTGGCCACTGGCGATGCAGGAAGAGTTTTCCTTACGACTGACTTACGACGATTGTAAGAAGCTTCGACCTTAGAAGTGAAGGCGGAAAGGTCAAAGCATATTGGGCGAGAGAGGACCAATTCGAACGGAGAAACTGTAGAAGTGGGACAGTTGATACGAGATGGAAAATCAGGGAGTGTGTCGCCTCCATTTGTGACACGGGGTGTAACGAGTTTTGGCAATAGCTGGGGAGAGAAACACGGAACCATCGCAGCAGGCAGGGAGGTTACAGCTTTTGGGAAGAGAACCAGCATGCTTATTTCCAGAAATACCAGCATGACCGGGGAGCGAAATTTTTTTTTCTACCATGGTTTTGCAGATTTATTACGTCACATCCGCATCCTATCCATACTCCGCGCTCACTTTGGCTTGATCCGCTGTATTCACAGGCAAATTAATGCAAGAGGTAGGTTAGCTTATAGGTTAGTGATCACAGGTAAATACGCCTAATATATGTTAGCGTATCTAGTTAGCCTAGTATCTAGATAGCGTCTGACAAGTTGTTGTAAGCATCACGGTTAAGCTGTTGACTCGAGTCTGAGCAATTGTTGCTATATTAGGCCTACTAGATACTGGTATAAAATTTAAATAATAGCCTAATATCATACCAGGGATGTCTAATGTGATGGTAGTCAGATAACGATGATGTTAGTGCAATTCAAAGTTTTAATCATGTTATGTATATTTACTTACTATTCGTAAATGGCAGATAATAGCCAAATAATTGATTTTTTGATACAGAATAGACTAGCTTACAGTAAACAGCGTCACTCTTGCATTCAGTTAATGTTAGTCAGTCGATTCATCTGTTCGATGGTCAGAGTAACTACCGTAGTAAGTAAATTAAATTTCTCCTAAGTCTAAACAAATAGCTTCTGGATTTTGGTAGGTCTCAGTAAGCATAGTAGCCTAGGTGAGGTATGCATAGGTGGGCACAAGTCTCTTAATCGTTAATCCGTTAATAACGAAGCTAACTTTTTTATTAACTTGTTAATCCGTTAAAAAGTTTTTTCATGTTTTGGATTAAATTAACTTCCGTTAAGTGCTGCTAACGGACTAAAGTAACTTCCGTTAAGTTTTGTTAACTTCCGTTAAGGTTTTATTTGTATCTTGCACCATTCATTCATCATACCGGTACACACCAGTTTGCTCTGGTAACACTTGTTGCATATTAGCATGAGTTTTATAGAAGAAAGTGAAGAAAGGAGCTCTTTTTTGAGGCAAATAATTACCTGCAGCCTCAGAGGTCTATTAGTTATTGCTGTTCCCAATTTCCAAAGATTTTCAGGTCGCAGCTTCGATTGTGCATTCGAACTTGTTTTTATCGTAAAATTAGATTAGACTGTAAAATGTAACTACCAAAACACAAAAAGACCACCAGAGCAATAAATTTTTGGTAGTGACTATTTCACCGAAAATTTTCAAGTTAAAGAGAATAAAACAAAAATGAGAAATATTCATCCGCGCTTTTTTCAGTTGCTTTTTCAAGGGTCAAGATTAGGGTTTAGGTTAGGGTTTGGGTTAGGGTTCGATTTGGGAATAGTTTAGAGTAAGCATTTGAGTTTGGATTAGATTTGAGTCAGAATTAATAAAAAACTAGATAAAAATTTCCGGTGAAATAGAGCCTTCCTAAATTTTTTCTTACAATAATCAGCTCAACAGCGTCAATACATGATCTAGAAGCGAGTGAATAAAAAAGAAATGTAAATTACCCGCAAAATGTTAATGGATTAACGGACTTTATTAACTTCCGTTAATCTAAGCTGAAAATAACGAATTAACGTTAACGGAAGTGTGATGTTTGTTAACGGACTAGTGGTTAACAAAGCTAACGTCTTGCATTAACTTGCCCACCTATGGAGGTATGACATAGCCATGCAGTAGTAAGGGGTTAGGTTGAGAGTTCACTATTCAGTTCAGGGTTACCGGTTAACGTTGGCGTACTTACCGATTCTGTGCTATGCCAACTACACCATCCTTGAGATATTATACTTCGCTCTCGGTTTTGGCTTGATGTGCACTGTTAACATCAAAATGTTAAGAAGACCTAGGGCTATGTCAGATGTGTAGGGTAGGTTTATTTTGCTGTTTACATATTTTAAGGTGTTGAGCCTGAGTTAATTGTGGCAATTTCTTGATAGTGTAGACAATGGTAACGCCAAATTTACTACTGGTACTAGCTACTTCTACCGGTACAACTCAGATTAAGTAGCCTAAATCGTTTGTCTCTAACCTGCTCATAGAAAGTTTAGTACCCTAATTTTTTTACACAATAGGTATTAGATTGTTGAACTTAAGAAATGTTCACATGTTGTACTCTATAGTCTATGATTATTCAACATACGAAATTGTGTTGCAGGCATAAAATGTTACCCAGCATAGTATACAAGTAGATCAATTTTTTGATATGCCCATGTTGTAGTCTATTTTATTTTTAAAACGTAGGTATGTTCTGTTGTGGTGATCTGTGGTAACCAGTCCAAACAATTTGCAATTAATATAGATTCCTGTTCTTACCATTAGTATGTGACCTATGAAGACGGAAAAATGCATTTCTTGTGTAGAGTGTGGGCAGGCAATGATATCCTGTACAATTTATTGGCAAGAAAAAAATACTGATTGTGTACATGCTTAACAGTAAACAAAGAAGCTATAAGGTTTGTTTGCCAAAGTTTCAAGAAGTATCAAGCATCCAGCATCTGTACTACATTTCAAGGATTCTTCCAATCATCTTTTGTATTTGTGCTTACTTTTCAGTCAAAGCCTACTAACAATCGAATTTGAAAAACATGACTGCTCTAACACTTCAGAGTTTTGGTTATAGCAGTTCAAAAGAAGCCTTGTATGCAATCTTAAATTGATTTTTTGTGGAATTGTGAACATGGACTAATGAAAACTTTGGTTTTACCAACTGGATAGTGCATCAGTATACCAATACAGAGTTTGCAGCTTATGCAATAGTGATGTACTGTATGGATTGGGTTTGTTTGAGCTGGTAGGTAGGTGTTGTTTTTAGGTAGCAAAGTTCATATTTAGTCCTTTAATACATACCGGTATTCAACAATTTAGCGTATTATATAGGCAGAGGCTGCTGTTACGTTACGTAAGAAAAAGAAAATCGCTATTTTAACCCTAACCCCAACCCTAAACCTATATATAGTTGCGTATAGGTCGCAACTTTTTTCTCATATTTTTCGTCCAAAAACTAGGGTGCGACCTATACGGTGGTCATACCTGAGTGAAAATTTCCACCAAGTCGGAACAAAAGCGAAACTTATCGGCTATTGCGTGCATGCACTCGTGCACGCACATACCAAAACAACCAATGGCACAAGGTCATGCACCAGTAATTACTGCTTACGCAATCAAACCACGTTGTCTTCTGCACATGCAGCATTACTGCTTACGCAATCAAACCACGTTGTCTTCTGCACATGCAGCATTACAGTAAATACACTGGCGCGTAAAAGAGGCCTATTTTTGTCATTTTTTAAACAGGGTTAGGAGTCTGAATGTACTGGTTATCTGTACAAAAAAGCTAAGAAAAGGGCCTTTTAAGTCCCAAAATTTGCAGTGCGACTTATCTGCGAGTCAACCCCAAATTCAACTTTTTTAACACAAAATTCATGGTGCGACCTATACGGTGGTGCGACCTATAGGCGAGTATATACGGTAACTTTAACCCTAGGTCTAACCCTAACGATAATCCTAACCCAAAGTCAAAATCTAACCCAAACCCTAACGATAATTTAAACAAAAAAGAGTAAATGAGCACTCACTCTTTACTCTCTTATTCTCTTCATGGGCGTTACATAACGTAATGCTAGCCACTTCGTATTATATATTATGTCTTATTAACAAAATAATGGGATTTAAATTGCATCATGGTTTGAAAGCGTTCGCAGTTTTTTTACTGTTAAAATGGTCTTGAAACAGTAGTTAATTTGTTGAGGTATATGGTCAATGACTGCTTATTTACATACCTAAAAGAGATTTACTTGGAAACTTTGAGGTTGATCAAATAGCAAATTACTGAATGGTTTATGATGCAAAAAGTATCAAAGTCACCCTTAATCACAAATTGCAGAAAAGGACCACAGAAAAAAATCTGGTATATAAAGTCTTTTCCAATTCAACCTAGTTTGTTTTTTTAGTGGGATTTCCCAAGCATGACGTTCTTGTTAGAGCACTGTTGAATTGAATGCTGACATCTTGATTTGGTCTTCTTGGAAATTTTTGGTGGCCTTCCTGCTCCATGCACTCTTCTACCCCGGCTGATATTTGATCTTCTTGCTGGAGTTGTTCCAGAAATGGGAATCTGAATTGAGGTAGATAACCTATGTTGCGTTGATGTTTATTGTGCATACTTTGGTTTTATTTTTGAAACAGTTGTAGCCAGAGATGGCTTTTGTTAAACGTGTACAGTGCAGTATTAAATTGAGAATCTGCAGTGATTTTGTGAAAGTTATTAACAAATGACTGCAATGCTGGTCCATGATATTGAAGGTTTGTCTTGCACTTTTCAATTACCGGTATGGTCTGAAAGCAGTGTGAGGCATGATTGAGCAGGTCTTAATGCACGACATTAGTATCTGTCTTTGCTTGTAGATACTGAAGGAAGACTGTTAACAAGGCATTTCATCAAACTAAAAAGTTCTTAACCTTTTTGATTTTGTTATTAAACACACTTGATTGATTGTATAGTCATTGAAAAGATTATATGTATCAAAGGTGCGTTTAGACAGGAAACAGCAAAATGCCTAAATTGCACTTTTGCAATGTTTGCTAGTCTTCATGGGGGACATATGCAACAATTTGTGAACGCTGATGTAAACAAACATTCACCAACTTAAATCTTTTATTTATTTGTTGTATTATGCAGAAGTGTGTAATTAGTTGGCGGGCCCATCTTTGCATCATTGAGCCTGGACAATGCACCCTTCAAAGAAATGTTGCACAGATGGCAAGTGGTTGGCAACACTGTGCCAATTTCACTGACCCAAGATTTGAACCTCAGACCTCACGCTCCAGAGATGAATGCGTTAGCGTTCGATTAACTAGCATCAGCAAATAGTCCCCAAAGTAGCTTTGCATCAAGTCTAACTGCCAATTTGCTGTGCTTATTTGTATTGTAACTTTTAGTTGATCAGCTATAGATCACACATACTAAAGAGACATTCTAATTTATGTAATGGTGACAGAATTAGTGTCGCAGTAATACTCGTACATACTTACTGATATTTGGTAATTTTTTTTGGCAGTTTATGCTGGTATGAAAAGTTATACTGTGGTGTGAAAAGAATTCTATGAATGATGATTTCACTGGAAATTTTTAAGTTAAAGTGAGTGAAATAAAAATTTTCATTATTCATCTTTGCATTTTTTGTTTGCCTTTTTTAAGATCATGAAGAAAGTAGGTCAACAAGCTCACATGGTCTTATGTCTGTCCTGCGTTGAAAAACTGCTGCGACTTTGAAGCCAGTATATGTCTGTGGTTGTTTCGGGCATGGGTTGGAATCCTTTCTGTAGGCATTTTTCTAACAATCAGAGGCTGATTCAGATTGTGACTTAATATGTCTTATTTTCGTGATTTTTTAAGGGTTAAGATTTGGGTTAGTTTTAGAGTGAGTTTTGGAGTAAGAATTTGAGTTTGGGTTAGATCTGGATCAAAATTAATAAAAAAGTAGACAAAAATTTCCAGTGAAAGAGTCTCGTCCGAAGAATCATTATTTGACTTAGGTTATTGATAGTGTTGTAATGCCATGCCAAACTATCCCCATCCAGTTTAAGTTTTTTTGTTTGGTTTCACCTAGAACTTTAGCTGAAATGGTATCAAATTAATGCTAACTTTGGCAAGGTTTCCTGGTTTGACGCTTGAATATATATGCGTCAGTTGTTTCTTTTTCTTATTTGTTGTTTTTAGAGCTGAAGGTAAATCAGACTGCACTAATTATCTTCACCACTTTTTCAAAAAACAAACTTTAACTGCTTTTCAACCTCTAAAATTAGTTTTTGTTAGTCTTTTTCGAACTCTGTTTGCAATCCTTAACTGTTAAATGCAATGGAACATCGAAGTATACATTTTTACAACTCATTTTGTTTTTAGAGAAATCTGACCATGGGATCCAGCTTCGAAATACAACCGCTATTCGAAACATTACTTCAATTGCTTGCAAGACTCTGCAAATAAACATTTAACTGTCCAAGCATCATTTTTAACATGTACAAAAAAAGAATTGTATATGGACTATGGTGGAGCAAATATACTTGTGTTTGAACTGTCGAAAGGTGACCAACAATTGAACTTCAGCAACAATGAGGTCGTGCGGTTATCATCATAAGAATATTAAGTCTCTTTGATTGTTAGAGTTGGAAATGGAACAGAAAAGTTTGTGAAAATCATCTAATACGAAATCTGATCCTTGTGCAACAAGACACTCATTAGCGTTTTGGATAAAACCATCTTCATACGATAACTCTTTGTTATTATTCCTGGCAACAAAAGAGACATTAATTTTAAGCCTACTTGTTTTATAATGGTGAATATTACATGTACTATTTAATCAGTTAAATTTGTTTATTTATTTAGTTTTAATAATTAATGTAATATGCTTTTCAAATTTTGCTGATTAATTTAGTTTGGTTTAGTTGTATTAGGCTAATTTATGTGCCAGCTGTGAATGTAAAGTGTCTGCTAATTGTTTCAAACAGTTATGTATGTTTTAACAGAAAATGTATGCTTTAAATTAATGTAGGATAACATGGAAGTCATAATGTTTGTTCTCACAGTTAGCCTGGCTTGTATATTTTACTGCTTTTAGTCTTAACTTAAAATATTTTGCTATTTTTTCGTAAATATGGCACTTTTTTGGTTTAAAATTACTTTGTTTAAGATTAACTAACTTTGATGTTGCTGGGTGTCAGTGCCGTCGCTACGGGGAGGCCAGGAGGCCGTGCACCCCTAATAGCTGGTTGTGCCCCCCATTTCAGTTTACTCAAAATACTGTTTTTAAATATCTCCTAACGACAAGACAATGATGGAAAAAGGAATAATAGTGTTCAAACATAATTACCATTGGACGTTTACTCGATTCTTTGCGAAATAGCTGCCAACCGACTGCTATAATAATCGTGATGCAGTAACCCGTCTTATTAACACGCCTTCACGGATGTGTCGCGGAAAAAAGATGTAAGCCTACAGAATCGTTTCCGGTGCTTCGTTAGTAATTATGACCTGAAACAGTACGTGAAAACGTTTTTAAGAAGACCAACTATTTTTGTTTTTTTAGCACATTCACGATCTTAAGGCAGGGCCTGCGAGAGTGGGTTCAGGGGGTACATCGTACCAGAGCCCACGCCTAGGGGGGGCCGGGCTCTAGAGGCCCGGAAGAGTTTCGGTTTCCTCCTTAAGTTTTGGTATCGCACCATACCACCGTAATCAAACTTGCTTACTGCAAAAATATTAGTCAGCCTATTCAGTACTGATAATTGGTCGCTGTTTTTGCTACACAGCCTTTAGGGCATCCAATAGTGGCCGATTTGATTAAAAAAAGAGGAAAATGTATCAGAGGCCATACACTTGCACCAAAGTCAACGTTTTGTTACATTTCTCTGACTTGAGAGCGCTAATTCTATGGTATAACAATGTACGAGAGCGTAAATTTTTAGAGATCCAAAAGCATTTCAACCTCAGAGAGCAGAGTCAAAGTTGACATACTCTACTACTATCATTAAGCAATTCACTCTATCTGTATGAGTTTAATAGGTATTTGGGTTTGTGAAGTCTATGATTGCAGATGACGTCTTAAAACTTTTATCAGTAAAATATTTGGATTTGCATCAATAAAGTCATTATGTTGTATAATATTGTGTGCATCTCATCATCCCCCACTTCACATACTTTCTTTCATGTATATCACGTTTTCTGCTTGTCAATTTAAGCAAGTTTGGTGCTGATATGTTGATCAAATGCTGTATTTTACCCTCGAGAAACATAAAAAGTGCTAAAGCTTCCGGGACTCTGCCCCGAACCCCACTGGGGAGCTCAAAGCGCTCCTCCAAACCCCCTAGCTGGATTTAAAGCAATTTTATGTCTAGTTGTGTTTTTCATAGGTCCTAACTATATGGGAATATCGTTATTCCCTCACTTTTAAATAAAGATCTACAGTCTAAACCCATCCGACAAAAATTGATTTGATGGCATGGGCCCCCAATAAGGCTTGGGGGCCCGGTATCGACCTTCGTACCCCCTGGAAATTTTTCTCTCTGAAGCCCTGTCTTTAGGTCGCAGTCAATGGCGCATTCAGGAGATAAGAGGCCAATGGGACTTCACCTCTTTAGCCAAGTCACTTAAACAATTTAACCTCAAGGTACGAGTGTTAGAACGTGTTTTGGATTTGACCTGAAGTAAGGGGGCCTGTAGGGGTAGGGGAATTTAATTCTTCAAATGACTTCCAAATTTGTGCCCTTTGATTACTCATATGACTTCAAAAACGAGCGAAATGTGATTAAAGTGGCATTAAAATTGCTATTTTTGCTGCAAAATCGCCCAGCGGCTGGGGATCCGCCCCCAGGATCTCGTCTGTAACACACTTGAGTTACATTTGTTTGCTCAGCATGGAGCCTAAATTCGACAACTTTTGTAGAAAAAAAGATTTACTTTTAGTTTAAATTCCTGCCTCTTAGCAAAATCTTGGTTTCGCGTCTGATCGCATTCACGGCTGCAAGTAGATTTTTAAAGCGATTATAGGCCGCTGACGAAACTAGCTAAGAAACGCTGCTGGCCTTATATGCCTTTTTTTTGACATGATTACAGATTTTTAAAAATTGCCCATAATTTGTAGCCGTACAATTTCAATTTTTATCTGCAAGTTCAGTCTATTTTAGTGCCCCCTCACTTTTGGCTAGTGCGCCCCCACTTTGTTTTTCTCTGGTGACGGCACTGCTTGGTGTTGGATAATTTAATTTTGACTCTGGATATTTGTTATTGCCAACTTAATGCGGATGCTACTAAATGAAACTTTTGTTTCTTCCGTACTGAACTGAGTTGGCTCTCATTGTCCATGGAATATGTTTGGCACGATGGTATTATACATTTGATATGATGGACGATTGTATTTTTAAATTTTACCGTCGCAAAATTGTGCTGAACCGGTACATTATTATTATTAAATAGATTTTCCACTCTGAAATTATTCGAGCTTTTGGCGTTAAGCGCCAAGTAATGCGTTCAAGGTGATAGAAAATCGTTATATCGTGCGCAGTTATCGTTTGATAGAGACGAAAAACGAATGAAATACTAAATTTTGTGCATTGTATTCGCCTGAATGGCCTCTCCAGTGTTTTTCAAATAGCAGAGTTCATCAGGAGGATAGAAGAAAGAGGATTTAGGCATGGTTGTTCTCGATATCCCTGAGCGAAGGCACAGCTTACCACAAAAGATGATGGAATGAGCGGATAAGGATTTTTAGTTTTGAGCAATATCATATTTATTTACATCAACTTTTTAAATACACCACAGGTAAATACAAAAACTTGGGAGACAACGAACAAGACCGTACGGTCATCAAAGTCACTTACACCCTACTTATAGTTGATAATTGAAATATAAATGATCTAGTTATGGTTTACAATTAAATCAATGGTGTCGTCAAGGGTAGGCTCCACCTATTTTGTCTTTTTTTTGCAGCGGTAGGCTCAGTTATGTTTCTGTCTTGCTACAACGTAAAGCGTTTTAACCCGTACAAAGGCATTTTGGTTTTAAGTAAGATCAGTGGTTCCCAAACTAAAAAAATTTACAGCAGTCTCCATGCAAATTTTAAATGTTTGGCTGCCTTATCTACAAAGCTTAAAATTTGTCCATCACAACTACGAGATCAATGTACCGTATTGTGAAAAATAGGCCTACACAAAGCGCAAATGTACAGTAATTAACGAAGTTTAATGGGATGGGTGCAGTTACTTCCAGACGCCCACTCCTTTCTTCACTAACACAGATACAAAAAGCCTGAGCTTCTGCTAGGCCACAGAAGTAGCTATCTATAGCATTAGCCACCGATGAACTGAACTTTTCTCTCTGTGACACCATGGGGGAGTTGTGTAGTGTAATCGCAACGAACGCATAGGAAGCACAAAATAACTCTCGCAAGCACAGATTGCGTACCTCCCAAATGCTAAGGAGTGGGAAGCAAAATTATTAGGCAATGAGCCAAGTAACGCTTTACCAAATTTGTTTTGCGGACCTTCCGAAAGTGGTTCAAGAACTCTAAAAGGTCTGCGGACCCCACTTTGGAAACTACCGAGTTAGATGAAAAACAGCTTCCAGACCGCTTCATAATTTTTGTTTATGCGATTATCAGGATTAATTGATTGGGACTTTGGTGATACTTTTTTTTAGCATTTGTCGTGATTTTTCGGTCAATAGTTTTTACAAGTATTTCATTTTATGCTTTTCCGTTCATTTCATTCTTTGCATCAGTTCTGCATTTCAATAAACAAAATTAGAGATACCGGTTTGCTTCGGTTCGATTTGTTCAGTTTTGCAGAGTAGGTTGATGAGAATGATTGATAGTATGGATGAATTTAGATTTTTGCTGCTTTTTACTGCTCGTTAGAAACAACAGCGATAAAGCTAAGCATTTACTCATCCAAGGAAGCAACAAGGATGCTGGTGGGAGTTGAACCAACAATTGTTGAAGTAGCTTGAATTACTGTATAGCTATTGGCTCATGCAATCCATGTCTTCTGTTTTCACATGGGACATATGACTTAAATTGACGCAGACAACAATTTGGAGGAGGTCTGAAACCCCCAGACCTTACTCTAAACTTGTCGATGCAGCATGTTTACACCAACCCACTTAATTTTCTTAGGACGGCTGCGCTGTGCAGTATACACAATCAAGTTCTACAATGTACAAGATGGACCAACGACAACATCTAATATGTTCTCTGGTGAAAGCGTAAATAAGGATATTGATTAAGACCTCATTTTCAAGTAGTACAAAAACTTAAGATCATTTTGAGTAAAAGAAATGCCTGTTTATTTGCTTCCGCCTAAAAATAAGACACATATAAACCAGGAGCGGGCTTCGCTGTTTACTTTTTATAACACATTCAATCTGAAAAATTGCTACCGTATATTTAAGAATTTTTAAAAACAAAATCACATCGCAGAAACAAATTCATAAAAGCATAGAAAAACAGGGGTCGCTATAGTATTGTTGATTGCATGAAAAACTCGTCATTAATTTTTTTCTCCGTAAGCATAGTGTGGCAGTCTGCTATGCAGAAATATGAAAACTGTATTTCTTAGTTGCGAAAGTTGAAACAATAAATGTGCACCCTTCATCCACACATTAAACGCTTGATCGCAAGTTTGTGAGTGAACTACTAGTTGCGACGAAAAGTTATTGTTTTTATCGAGGGCCAGCTAGCCCACTATCAATTCAAAAATTTACCGTTTATCAATGTCTTTCTATATCTAGATTTTCTTACAAGTTAACCAACAGTCACGACCATTCACTACAACTGAAAAGCTTTTTGAACTTTTATTTGTATTTTTTTTATAATTGTAAGCCAAACAAGATCACGTTTTTAGTCTTTATAAAGTTATGGACGTCTTATAACGGACCGCAACCAGTGGTGTAAAAAGTATTCGAGAATTGTAATCAAGTAAAAGTTTCGTTACTGATAAAAAATTACTTGAAGTAAAGTACTGACCAAAAAAGGACTGGAGTAAAAGTAAAAACGTAGTTTTAAAAGTACTCGAGTACAAGTTTTTCTGAAAGTATTCAAGCAAAATACAGAAACTATTCACTCGACATATCACAACTGGCCAATTACCTTTACATCACTGCAACAAAGCGCTTAGTCTTCTATAACCCCTCCTCTCTCAATAAGTCATGAATTCTTAATTGTAACTTGGCAAGTTTCTTATTATATTCAAGACAATTAATCAAAAAGAACAACAACTGTTAGACTTCGAGATTTGAATATCATGCCACGCAGAATTTACTTTGAATCATTTTATTACATCTTGGCTCAAATACTCATTTACTGTTATTGTTAAATTATGCTTAAATTAAAAAAACTCGTTGTACGTGCCTTATCAGTGTACAGTTTACTCAAGGGTGGGCTACAAGTTACGTACCATAGCTATTTCAGTATATTCTGCGATAACCTTTTTTAGATTTAATTAATCAAACTTATTGCGGATTTTTTAAATTTAATTTATTTCAGAACATGTGAAGGCAGGCAGAAGCCTGATAAACATTACGTCACTAAATCTATTGCAGATAGCCCATCTACATAGTCTGAGTTTCCATGGGACGAAATTGATCATCATATTAAAAAGATTTTGTAATTACATCGAACAATAAATATTACAGTACTGCACGATAATGTTTCTTGCATATATGGTGTGCGATTTTTAACTCACACTGTAGAATTTAGCGATAGCAATCAAGTAATCAAAGGACGGTAAGTAATCAAAGGACACATTTTTGGCAAATCTATATATCTCTGTTTGACTCTTTCATGATTTACTTTTAATAGAATAAACAAACATCTATGCCAGTATGAGGCGAAGGGCAGATACCAAACAACGAACGTGAAACTAAAACCATCTTAAACAAATTTTCGCCAGACTGGATGTGATACGTAAGCGCACACGTAGAAAAAAGGCATTGTGAAAGTCGCTGTGGTGGTCTGACCTCTGACGCAAGAGTAGCCAGCCGCAAAAGGAGAAAAAGACAACTAACTTGGCTGAACTGAACAATTGCCGGTAGAAAAGTCGATCGTTCTGCCGAATTTGAGGTTCTAACTTAAAATTACAGTACTTTGTACTTTTCTGATGCAAAATACTACTTAAATAGCGTTACTTCAGTCTATAAGTAAGCAAGAAAAAGTACCTACTAAAAAACTACTCAAGAAATATTCGCTGCTGGAAAAAACCACTTGAGTAATCTACTCAAGTATTTCGTTACTTTACGCCACTGACCGACGGTGACTGTAACTATGGGATTGTTCTAATAATCAGAATATATCCCGAAGCAGAATAAGCTTCGTAATGAGTGTTGGTTATTTTGCTGTGCAGAAAATGGACGTTGCCACTAAAGTTGAAATTTACCATACCTAAAAACGAGTTATTTTTAAGAAAAATTCTCCGACCGTTGAAGATTCATTTCACCCATAACTACAGCCATGTACAGATATGCAGCATAAATGATTAAAGACAAGCTATTTTTATGTTGAATCTAAAACCTCGAGCCATATAGGCTCCACGCAAAAGCGTCTTATTGCATGTCTCTGGTGTGCAGCCAAAAAAATAAATAAAAACAAACAAAATAACGACATTTTTGTTCCATGAGTCTGTCTAGATGATACTGAACATAAGCCGTTTTTGAAAAATCCTAAAAAAAAGTTGACTGAAACAATTTCAGATCAAAACATAAGTTCGTGTAAAGAAGGTGGAAGCAATTAACAAAGCGGTGCTTCCACATTCCTGTTCTTAATTGCAATATTAATATTTGTTTTAGTTTAATTTTGTTGAGCGCGATCAAGCGAATAACAAAATATGCGAAGGGAAAACTAATAATTGCAACGAGATTTAGAATCCGCATCCAGAGATTAAACGCGTTCGTCTAGTCTACAACCTCTCATCAAATTCTAGATTTAAAGCAACATCACTTCGGTCGAGAACGTTTATGCTACTTAATTATGAAATCGCATAGATCTAAATATTGTAGAGTAGTAATATTTGAAACGTTGACTGGTGGTACAAAACTCGAGAATTGCTTTGATTGAAATTGCTTCGAAGGCATGAACATTTTACTCAGAATAACAATCGTTTGTGACAAAACCTTTAAAGCGATAAATCGTTGTCACCAAGAGCAATAAAAAGCGTTATGTTAGCGCTAGTATCCCGCTTTCTCATAACATTGTTATGACTGACACAATGGCTATTTTGAAAAAAAGCTCTTGTCATTTCAAAACCACATCCTCATAACTTAATAACGAACTTTTGCATGGGTATCTAGTCTACGCAACGCCTGCATTAATTACTTTAAAACCAGTAACGATTAGTCAAATACTCACATATTTGTTAACTTAAAAAAAATTATTTCACAATTTTGTTTCTGGTGGTTGTCAAGCGCAGATGTGTAAAAACAGCCTTACAGTCTATGAAAAATTAAGGGCAAGTAAAGCCAACATGCAAAAGCATTTACTCTATGAACAAGGAAGAAATCTTGCAGAAAAAAAAACACACAACATTATTTAAACACTTCAAACTCAAACATATTAATTTATGCTTTGCTTATGAATACTTAACTAGCAAAATAAACTTAAAAAAAAAATTAAGTGCGATCTAATAGGTACGCTGCTATAAAGAATTCTGATACAAATACTGACGTAGTGAATACTTCAATCACAGCATTTGTCTGCAACTAAACCAAACTAAATTAATCAGCAAAATTTGAAAAGCATATTACATTAATTATTAAAACTAAATAAACAAATTTAACTGATTAAATAGTACATGTAATATTCACCATTGTAAAACAAGTAGGCTTAAAATTAATGTCTCTTTTGTTGCCAGGAATAATAACAAAGAGTTATCGTATGAAGATGGTTTTATCCAAAACGCTAATGAGTGTCTTGTTGCACATGGATCATATTCGTATTAGATGATTTTCACAAACTTCTCTGTTCCAAAATTCTTTTTTTGCACATCTTAAAAATGATGCTTGGACAGTTAAATGTTTATTTGCAGAGTCTTGCAAGCAATTGAAGTAATGTTTCGAATAGCGGTTGTATTTCGAAGCTGGATCCCATGGTCAGATTTCTCTAAAAACAAAATGAGTTGTAAAAATGTATACTTCGATGTTCCATTGCATTTAACAGTTAAGGATTGCAAACAGAGTTCGAAAAAGACTAACAAAAACTAATTTTAGAGGTTGAAAAGCAGTTAAAGTTTGTTTTTTGAAAAAGTGGTGAAGATAATTAGTGCAGTCTGATTTACCTTCAGCTCTAAAAACAACAAATAAGAAAAAGAAACAACTGACGCATATATATTCAAGCGTCAAACCAGGAAACCTTGCCAAAGTTAGCATTAATTTGATACCATTTCAGCTAAAGTTCTAGGTGAAACCAAACAAAAAAACTTAAACTGGATGGGGATAGTTTGGCATGGCATTACAACACTATCAATAACCTAAGTCAAATAATGATTCTTCGGACGAGACTCTTTCACTGGAAATTTTTGTCTACTTTTTTATTAATTTTGATCCAGATCTAACCCAAACTCAAATTCTTACTCCAAAACTCACTCTAAAACTAACCCAAATCTTAACCCTTAAAAAATCACGAAAATAAGACATATTAAGTCACAATCTGAATCAGCCTCTGATTGTTAGAAAAATGCCTACAGAAAGGATTCCAACCCATGCCCGAAACAACCACAGACATATACTGGCTTCAAAGTCGCAGCAGTTTTTCAACGCAGGACAGACATAAGACCATGTGAGCTTGTTGACCTACTTTCTTCATGATCTTAAAAAAGGCAAACAAAAAATGCAAAGATGAATAATGAAAATTTTTATTTCACTCACTTTAACTTAAAAATTTCCAGTGAAATCATCATTCATAGAATTCTTTTCACACCACAGTATAACTTTTCATACCAGCATAAACTGCCAAAAAAAATTACCAAATATCAGTAAGTATGTACGAGTATTACTGCGACACTAATTCTGTCACCATTACATAAATTAGAATGTCTCTTTAGTATGTGTGATCTATAGCTGATCAACTAAAAGTTACAATACAAATAAGCACAGCAAATTGGCAGTTAGACTTGATGCAAAGCTACTTTGGGGACTATTTGCTGATGCTAGTTAATCGAACGCTAACGCATTCATCTCTGGAGCGTGAGGTCTGAGGTTCAAATCTTGGGTCAGTGAAATTGGCACAGTGTTGCCAACCACTTGCCATCTGTGCAACATTTCTTTGAAGGGTGCATTGTCCAGGCTCAATGATGCAAAGATGGGCCCGCCAACTTATTACACACTTCTGCATAATACAACAAATAAATAAAAGATTTAAGTTGGTGAATGTTTGTTTACATCAGCGTTCACAAATTGTTGCATATGTCCCCCATGAAGACTAGCAAACATTGCAAAAGTGCAATTTAGGCATTTTGCTGTTTCCTGTCTAAACGCACCTTTGATACATATAATCTTTTCAATGACTATACAATCAATCAAGTGTGTTTAATAACAAAATCAAAAAGGTTAAGAACTTTTTAGTTTGATGAAATGCCTTGTTAACAGTCTTCCTTCAGTATCTACAAGCAAAGACAGATACTAATGTCGTGCATTAAGACCTGCTCAATCATGCCTCACACTGCTTTCAGACCATACCGGTAATTGAAAAGTGCAAGACAAACCTTCAATATCATGGACCAGCATTGCAGTCATTTGTTAATAACTTTCACAAAATCACTGCAGATTCTCAATTTAATACTGCACTGTACACGTTTAACAAAAGCCATCTCTGGCTACAACTGTTTCAAAAATAAAACCAAAGTATGCACAATAAACATCAACGCAACATAGGTTATCTACCTCAATTCAGATTCCCATTTCTGGAACAACTCCAGCAAGAAGATCAAATATCAGCCGGGGTAGAAGAGTGCATGGAGCAGGAAGGCCACCAAAAATTTCCAAGAAGACCAAATCAAGATGTCAGCATTCAATTCAACAGTGCTCTAACAAGAACGTCATGCTTGGGAAATCCCACTAAAAAAACAAACTAGGTTGAATTGGAAAAGACTTTATATACCAGATTTTTTTCTGTGGTCCTTTTCTGCAATTTGTGATTAAGGGTGACTTTGATACTTTTTGCATCATAAACCATTCAGTAATTTGCTATTTGATCAACCTCAAAGTTTCCAAGTAAATCTCTTTTAGGTATGTAAATAAGCAGTCATTGACCATATACCTCAACAAATTAACTACTGTTTCAAGACCATTTTAACAGTAAAAAACTGCGAACGCTTTCAAACCATGATGCAATTTAAATCCCATTATTTTGTTAATAAGACATAATATATAATACGAAGTGGCTAGCATTACGTTATGTAACGCCCATGAAGAGAATAAGAGAGTAAAGAGTGAGTGCTCATTTACTCTTTTTTGTTTAAATTATCGTTAGGGTTTGGGTTAGATTTTGACTTTGGGTTAGGATTATCGTTAGGGTTAGACCTAGGGTTAAAGTTACCGTATATACTCGCCTATAGGTCGCACCACCGTATAGGTCGCACCATGAATTTTGTGTTAAAAAAGTTGAATTTGGGGTTGACTCGCAGATAAGTCGCACTGCAAATTTTGGGACTTAAAAGGCCCTTTTCTTAGCTTTTTTGTACAGATAACCAGTACATTCAGACCCCTAACCCTGTTTAAAAAATGACAAAAATAGGCCTCTTTTACGCGCCAGTGTATTTACTGTAATGCTGCATGTGCAGAAGACAACGTGGTTTGATTGCGTAAGCAGTAATGCTGCATGTGCAGAAGACAACGTGGTTTGATTGCGTAAGCAGTAATTACTGGTGCATGACCTTGTGCCATTGGTTGTTTTGGTATGTGCGTGCACGCAATAGCCGATAAGTTTCGCTTTTGTTCCGACTTGGTGGAAATTTTCACTCAGGTATGACCACCGTATAGGTCGCACCCTAGTTTTTGGACGAAAAATATGAGAAAAAAGTTGCGACCTATACGCAAGTATATATAGGTTTAGGGTTGGGGTTAAAATAGCGATTTTCTTTTTCTTACGTAACGTAACAGCAGCCTCTGCCTATATAATACGCTAAATTGTTGAATACCGGTATGTATTAAAGGACTAAATATGAACTTTGCTACCTAAAAACAACACCTACCTACCAGCTCAAACAAACCCAATCCATACAGTACATCACTATTGCATAAGCTGCAAACTCTGTATTGGTATACTGATGCACTATCCAGTTGGTAAAACCAAAGTTTTCATTAGTCCATGTTCACAATTCCACAAAAAATCAATTTAAGATTGCATACAAGGCTTCTTTTGAACTGCTATGACCAAAACTCTGAAGTGTTAGAGCAGTCATGTTTTTCAAATTCGATTGTTAGTAGGCTTTGACTGAAAAGTAAGCACAAATACAAAAGATGATTGGAAGAATCCTTGAAATGTAGTACAGATGCTGGATGCTTGATACTTCTTGAAACTTTGGCAAACAAACCTTATAGCTTCTTTGTTTACTGTTAAGCATGTACACAATCAGTATTTTTTTCTTGCCAATAAATTGTACAGGATATCATTGCCTGCCCACACTCTACACAAGAAATGCATTTTTCCGTCTTCATAGGTCACATACTAATGGTAAGAACAGGAATCTATATTAATTGCAAATTGTTTGGACTGGTTACCACAGATCACCACAACAGAACATACCTACGTTTTAAAAATAAAATAGACTACAACATGGGCATATCAAAAAATTGATCTACTTGTATACTATGCTGGGTAACATTTTATGCCTGCAACACAATTTCGTATGTTGAATAATCATAGACTATAGAGTACAACATGTGAACATTTCTTAAGTTCAACAATCTAATACCTATTGTGTAAAAAAATTAGGGTACTAAACTTTCTATGAGCAGGTTAGAGACAAACGATTTAGGCTACTTAATCTGAGTTGTACCGGTAGAAGTAGCTAGTACCAGTAGTAAATTTGGCGTTACCATTGTCTACACTATCAAGAAATTGCCACAATTAACTCAGGCTCAACACCTTAAAATATGTAAACAGCAAAATAAACCTACCCTACACATCTGACATAGCTCTAGGTCTTCTTAACATTTTGATGTTAACAGTGCACATCAAGCCAAAACCGAGAGCGAAGTATAATATCTCAAGGATGGTGTAGTTGGCATAGCACAGAATCGGTAAGTACGCCAACGTTAACCGGTAACCCTGAACTGAATAGTGAACTCTCAACCTAACCCCTTACTACTGTATGGCTATATCATACCTCCATAGGTGGGCAAGTTAATGCAAAACGTTAGCTTTGTTAACCACTAGTCCGTTAACAAACATCACACTTCCGTTAACGTTAATTAGTTATTTTCAGCTTAGATTAACGGAAGTTAATAAAGTCCGTTAATCCGTTAACATTTTGCAGGTAATTTACATTTCTTTTTTATTCACTCGCTTCTAGAACATGTATTGACGCTGTTGAGCTGATTATTGTAAGAAAAAATTTATTGCTCTGGTGGTCTTTTTGTGTTTTGGTAGTTACATTTTACAGTCTAATCTAATTTTACGATAAAAACAAGTTCGAATGCACAATCGAAGCTGCGACCTGAAAATCTTTGGAAATTGGGAACAGCAATAACTAATAGACCTCTGAGGCTGCAGGTAATTATTTGCCTCAAAAAAGAGCTCCTTTCTTCACTTTCTTCTATAAAACTCATGCTAATATGCAACAAGTGTTACCAGAGCAAACTGGTGTGTACCGGTATGATGAATGAATGGTGCAAGATACAAATAAAACCTTAACGGAAGTTAACAAAACTTAACGGAAGTTACTTTAGTCCGTTAGCAGCACTTAACGGAAGTTAATTTAATCCAAAACATGAAAAAACTTTTTAACGGATTAACAAGTTAATAAAAAAGTTAGCTTCGTTATTAACGGATTAACGATTAAAGGACTTGTGCCCACCTATGCATACCTCACCTAGGCTACTATGCTTACTGAGACCTACCAAAATCCAGAAGCTATACTACGGTAGTTACTCTGACCATCGAACAGATGAATCGACTGACTAACATTAACTGAATGCAAGAGTGACGCTGTTTACTGTAAGCTAGTCTATTCTGTATCAAAAAATCAATTATTTGGCTATTATCTGCCATTTACGAATAGTAAGTAAATATACATAACATGATTAAAACTTTGAATTGCACTAACATCATCGTTATCTGACTACCATCACATTAGACATCCCTGGTATGATATTAGGCTATTATTTAAATTTTATACCAGTATCTAGTAGGCCTAATATAGCAACAATTGCTCAGACTCGAGTCAACAGCTTAACCGTGATGCTTACAACAACTTGTCAGACGCTATCTAGATACTAGGCTAACTAGATACGCTAACATATATTAGGCGTATTTACCTGTGATCACTAACCTATAAGCTAACCTACCTCTTGCATTAATTTGCCTGTGAATACAGCGGATCAAGCCAAAGTGAGCGCGGAGTATGGATAGGATGCGGATGTGACGTAATAAATCTGCAAAACCATGGTAGAAAAAAAAATTTCGCGACCGGGGACCAATTGGAAGTTTAAAATGGCACTATTGGAAAGTGAGGAGACATGAAACTAGACATTTTAGAGGGGTCTTGGCCAGAGATATAAAAGGGCCTTTGTAAGTAGGAAAAGAGTCGATTGGGAGACCGTAAAAAGGCTTACGGAAAGTGGCAAGTGGTCTTGTGGTTGTTGCACCAGAAAAGCCCGTGCTCCAAGGGATGTATTTCCAATGTGAGCCTGGAGACAATTGGTTCAGCAGAGAAAAAGAGTCGAAGGTTTAGCATTTGCATAATATGGCAAACACTTTAGTGCCACCCGTCTAAATGAGAAAACAGACAGATCTATCAGCCCATGAATACGCGTCTGAAGGAGGGAGAGTAATCGATTTTTGGCGTATTTATGGTGCTGGGATGAGCTAGGGCAACTGCAGTTAGGCATGGAAGATGATACTATAAACTTGATTGGAGTCCAAAAGGAATTAGATGACATATAATCAATAGTTTGCGCAAGGATAGAAGAGTTTCTTCTGTGGACAAGCAATATGATCACCAGGAGGGTTTTTTTTTTAACCGGCTGATCACTGATTGTGAGCTAATTGCGCTGAGTTTAAGTGATTCTTGGAGGAGGGGCAGAGCATGTCCAAATCATGAAAGTGCTTGGTATGCAAAGTTCAAACAATTGGTATTCAAAAAAATTCAAAGTAATTTTTAACAGGGGAAGTTCAGTCTTAATGAGAAGCAATGGGATAGGTGTGGAAGAGAAGCATCAACTAAAGACCTTGCTTGCAGCTCTGTGGAGAGTTTCTAATTGGGTGGTCGTACATATCAACCTTCTACTGTTTTTGTTGACACACTGAACAAGTGTTTTGCGTTGATCATATCCACTCGAATTTGTGTCAGTGGTTCATTTTTTACGACATTCTCGGAAACTTTCACCATAGCACATTTTGTAGTTAAACCTACATTTCGATCAAACAGGCCAAGCAAATTTAAATCCTCTGTAAGATACTGCAGAAGACTAGCCATAGCCATCTTAGGTAAAAAAGTTGCTTTTTTTGAAAAACTGGTTGATGATAGAAGCACTGAAAACTGCACATAATTACTGTATGTCATAACCGCTTTGTCACTAAAGTTCCCAACAGGGATCCCAAGTTAACTCTCAGAAGATTTTAACCAACGCTATTGTTATGCATGTTAAGGTCACAATGAAATAATAAAACTCTGCTGTTCATAACGGTGGTATTTTTTAACAGAAATTTTAAATACCCATCCAAATTTGAAAGGCTTTGCGCCACCTCCAAACTTCATTTTAAAAGTTTAAAATTTCATACATATCATTTTTCCATGAAATGGAACCATTTGAAAGGATCAAAGGTGAAACTTTTTGAAATGCCGAAATAAGGAACACCTTACTGCGCAAGCATCACGTGACTATCTGTTTTCCTAATTCACATGTCGCGTTTGATCTGAGATTCAGTTTAGTTTTTGGATTGGTGCAAGCAGAGGGCAATATCTTTATTTAATTATTTCAGAGCGTGTAATGGTTTTAATTATTTTTTGGAAGTCAGCTGCTTTCAATTTCTGAAAAAAAATTTGGTTCATTCTTTTGATTTGATCTGTTTATATTTACGCAACAGGCTAACTATTATCGAATTGGATTGTGGCTGAGTTTTCTTCTTGTATCAGACAGTTTGTGCAAATTTGGAGTAAAAACCCGTTGAACTCCCCTAGGGGTTATCGCTAATTATTAGTTTTCTTAAGTGTTACGTTTCGTAACACTACTAAACTACTAATATGGTTAACCCTTTTTGCTTGGGGACAAAACATTTCATCCCATCGTTTTTTGCTTGTGATAACTTTTGTAGAAAAAAAATGTATAAACTAATTTCACTTTGAGTCTGATTTACAGGTAATCAGAAACATTTTCTAAAAATTTGATTTGAATCGGATTGAAGGAGTTGCTAAACGTTAAAATATTTAAAGCAGAGTTGCAAACGAGCCGACTGGCTTTGGCCCGAACCCGAAAATTTAAGCCCGAGCCTGACCCGAACCTGAAAACTAATTCGAAGCCTAAACCATGTTCAAAAAAAACGAAAGTTAAATTAGGTTATGAAAAATTTAGCAGGGTTGCTAAGTTATTTTGATTATGTTTTTGTGCACTTGACACAAAAAGCACGTCTTAGGCCCGAATTAAGCCCGAAATTTTTGTCAACTTTAGATCCGAACCCGGCCCCAACCCGATCCGAAAAGCCCGGCCTGACTCACAACACTGATTTGAAACCATTTCATCATAATCTAGGGATAGTTGGCCCAAATGAGATTTAAATGACGTCGTAGAACACTTACTTCTGTCACTACTTTTGTTTTTGGCTTAAGTGATTCGTATCTACAAAGCAACCAATGTACAACATTTGAACCGTTTTTGATGGTGTAATTTTTTGTAAAAATTGGTCATGATGTCACTACTATGAAATCTTCAAAATTGTTTTCTTTTTTTTTTTTTTTTTTAAGCAATTTACAGTCAGAGGTTTTATTGCTAACTAACAAAAATCAAACAATAAATAAAAAACTGAACAAATGCAATCCTGCATGATTAGAAAATAAAAAAATGAAAAACAGTACGCGATATTCAATTGTTAGGTTTATAAGTTATTAAAAGTTAGGAAATATTTAAAGCTCATACGCGATATTTATAAGTCATAAACAAGCTCCTAAATTATAAATCGAACTAAATATTTTGAATTGGACATCAACTAATTCATTTTTATAGCGGTATGAGCAAAAGCATCAAGAGTTTAACTTAGTGTTGTTGAATCAACTAGTTTTTATAATTTTTCTAGAATTTATTTATCGGTTATAGGTTTATTTCTTTTTTAATGTTGTCCCAAATTTTACTCTTGTGTATCTAAATTATGAAGCTTGACCAATCTAATATTGGAAATATAGTATAATATGAGTGATTTTGATTGCTTTTGGTCGAATAACGATGAATATTTGATGGTTGTACAAATTCGCCGTCAAATGCTTTGAATTATTATGTTGTTTATGGATCAAAATTGCAATTTAAAAGAAAATCAATCTATACAAGCAAAACTGAGAGCTATGTATCTAGAGGTTTAAAAGTTAGACATAGGCATAATTATCTCTCTCCTCTGCGTAATATCAACGCCAGATATAACCCGCGTAGCATAGAACAAATAAATATGCCTCTAAAAAAGATCATAATATAGGCCTACTGCTTCGCAAATTATTTTACTTACCTTTATCGCACGGGGAACTCATAAGTTGACTTGACATGGTTAACAACGACTTTACATGGCATGCGCCAATTATCCTTTGTTGGACGGTCGAATTTTCGCATTTCACAACTCTTTGATTCCCACACACCTAAAGCATGCCTACTTGGTGATTGAGACAACACTGAGCTTACATATCATGCACTTGCAGCATTTAAATGCGACAATCACTCAGCTTACAAACACAACGAGTGATGGAATGCCTCAGTTTCTAAAGGTGCAGCAAAGAATCCATCAGATGAAATTATTATCTTGTCCAGGGTATACAACATTATCAGAGGTGGAGTCGAGTACACAAGGCTGAGGCCAAGGCCAAGGACACAAAAAAAATCTGAGGCCAAGGACAGCCTTTCCGAGGACAGACACTCTCGAGGCCAAGGACAGGAATGCTCGAGGCCAAGGACCAAGGACACAAAGTGCAAGTGCTCTCCAAAAAAAAAAAAAAAGGTCTTCACAAAAATTTTTCAAGCGATCTCCACAAAAAAAACGTTTTCCAAAAAATTTTTCAAGCGCTTCACAAAATTTTAACAACTCAAAAAATAGTGCTGTCCTCAAGCCGAGGACAGGCCAATTTTTGAGGACTTGAGGCCTCGAGGCCAAGGCCAAGGACTTGACCTTCGAGGCCAAGGACTTCAAAATGTGTCCTCGAAGACGTCCTCGAGGCCAAGGACGTCCTCGCGGACTCCACCTCTGAACATTATACGCCATTTTAAGTTAAAAGTAAAGAAGTTGAATCATATGAACAGGTTGCTGGAAAAACTCAAATTAAGGGAAATCGCAAGCATTGTAAAAATTCAAAGCTCCATCAAGAAAAATTAGAAAACTTTTTACTTATTATGGCAAATTTTTGAAGATTAGCGTATATTACTTTGCACTGTAAAACAATGATAATACAATTACAGTACACTTGCAAACCAGGGCAAACAACCGAGCAAATTGGTCAAGAAAAGAGGGCACAAAAACTAATCAAACTTAAAATTTCTTTTGATTTTAGGATTTTTGAAGCAGAGTACTTTATCACGTCAAATTGAATGCGTTTGAAGCAGAGTACCTAGTCGCGTTAAATTGAATGCGTTTGATGCAGAGGACCTAGTCGCGTCAAATTGAATGCGTCAAATTTTTGGTTATGCTGTAGTCGTAGCGGCGTCTCTTCTAAAACCTTGACAGCGTGAACGCAATAACACTGTCGACGTTTCTCGCTGACGAAGACGCCATCCATATTTTTGTTGCCGCGCACTTCACTACAAAGAACCTGCAAATTATCTCCGTCAGAAGACCGGCTTAGAAGAGCAGCGATGCTAATTCAAGTTTTGCAAATTTTCAATCACAAAACCACTCACCGTCAAAGTTTGTTCGGTGAGCGCGACGGCCATCCCCAAACTTCCACTAGGATCTAAATATTAAGATTAAACACAGTGACTTATTTAAGTAGAGATATAAATTATTCTTTTGCCAAAAAAAAATGGCAGTCAAGAAGTTTTTGTCAAAATAATGCAAACCTGGACTTGGCTTAAATGTCAATAAAAATGCTTAAAATCAGATCGTTATGTGTAAACTCGTCTCGGAATAAATTAGTAATGTTAAGTTTGGCATTAAGACAAAAAGGTTGCCTAAGGCTATAATTCTTTTTTATACAACATACCTAGTTTATACATTTTAGAGATACAAAACATCTGCCTATAAATTTTGTTTTTTGATGAGCGAAACTTATTTTTTACGTCGAAATGTGATGACATTCTTTTTGGTAAATTTTTTCGCATATTATCGGGTAGTGCTGTAACAAGAAAAAAAAGCCAATCTTCTTCATTATTGGGGCTTTCGCGACGCTTCATGTCGAAATTTCCTTTGTTTTTGTTTTTTCCGTGAAAATTTACGAATTCTGCAATCAGTGGCCAAAATCGCTATAACTTTGAAATGGCTGAAGGTTGAAACTTGAAATTTAAAACTTAGATAGTGTGCGTGTGGAACAACTTTTACTCAAACTTTGGGGCAATCGGTCTCGTGATACGGGTTTTTGAGCCAAAAGCCTGAAATGCAAATCGGAGACTCACACAGCTCTAGCTCAAATAGTAATTGCGCGAGAAGAATAAACATTTTGAAATCCAAGCGCCTGGGAATGCAATTTCAGCTCTCAGATCCAAATTATGACGATTCCGACACTTTTTTTTCTTTATTTATTTATTTCTGTTATTATTTTTTTTTTTTTTCTTCCTATTCACAACTTTTCTTATCCGTACACAAACTCCGAAACCACCAAAGCTAGAAACTTGAAATTTAGACTTATGATAAGTCTAATATGAAGTTTGCACCAGCATGTTTGATAAGAGCAGATATTTAGTTGACAAATATTTTGACATTGTTTGTACGTACCAACCACCCAAAATCTATAAATGGACCTCCAAAAAAATTTTTTTAACGATGAAGCTAAGGTGCTAATTTTTTTGATATCGGTGGATATTTAATAGGCAGTTATTTTGACATAATTTTGGGTACCACCCATCCAGAAAAACCTCCAAAATGGAAGACCCCCAAAATCAGTTTTTTAAATGGCCTAAGCTAGGACGCTGGTTTTTTTTTTTGGATATTCGTTGATATTTAAGTGACTAAAATTTTGACATAGTTTGGGGGTATCATCCCTCCCGAACTTTCCCAAATGGACCCACACAAAATTAATTTTTTGAACAGCTTAACCTAGGGCGCTAGTTTTTTTTTTTTGATAATCGTAGATATTTAAGAGACAATTTTTTTTACATATTCTGGGGGTACAACCCCGCCAAACCCCCAAAAATCATTTTTTGGAGGCTATATATATATATATTTAACTATTGGTTTTAGTCAACTAGGTAAATGTGCTGTGCTGGCATAATGGTTAAAGGCGCCAGCAGCGGGGGGTACTTGCCCCTTTGCAAAATAAGTCTAAATGTATTTAAACTGAGAAAATAACCCTTTGCGGAGCTTTTTTACCTTTTTACATTGGTGCGAAGGGCGGAGGCAGGAGAAACAGGATTGCCCATTTTACGTAAAATATCACACAGCATTTTTTTAAAAGCGAGCGTAAGCAATACTTGAAGATTAAGCATTAAATGGTTTGAGTAAATATAATCAATATCGAAGTAAATAATCAATCGTTTCATGATCTGTTATTAAGCTCTTATCAGGATCTAAATACAATACAGCGTTTAATATCTCAAATTTACGCTTTGCTTATACAAACACTGAAATAATAATTATCCGCCATTAAATTAGTTTTGATTAGAAACCAAAATCAGAAACAAACTTGTATTTAAAAGCGTAGCCAGTGGGCTGTGCAATCCTACTTTGGCCAGTATACTAAAGCGCACGATAAAGAAAATGCCACAATTTTTGCCCTTTTGAGGCAGTCTAATGCAGTAACATGGCCTCTAAAGTGGCTGAAAGCCACTTTTTAAACTTTTTTCGTTTTTTTTGGGGGGGCGTGCGGAATATTTACTTAGTTGTCAAAAATATAGCTCACAAATTAATCGATGAAAACTTCTAAACTTGGCTAAAAATAAGCAGCCAAAATTGACTACTTCATGCAAAATGCTTAACGAAAGCTTCATTAAAAAAAGAGTATAGAAGGGAGAGGGGCTCTTGAGCATTTAATTTATTTAGTTACAACAAGTTTTGGACTTGACGTGCAAATAACATGAGCTTGAAGGAGCTGGGCTAGTTGATTTTTTCAAATGGCTTTTAAACTGTATCAATTTAGGTTTTTAAATGGCTCTAAAAGAATGCGAAATTTGATTCGAATAGCGTTAAAATGGCTATCTTTTCTGAAATATCACAAAAATTGCCCAACAGCAAGGGTTTTGCCTAACGACCCCGATCTGTGATATGCATTAGTTGCAACTGTTTGCTCGGCAAGCTGCTGATTTGAAGTATTTTTTAAAAATTTCAAGGTTTAGGTTGATCAAGCCTCCTCACTCCCCTCAACAAATTCAGGTTGCAGCCAGTGGCGCAACCAAGGAGGCTAAGGGAGATTAACCTCTTCTTCTCCTTATCCAAGACACTTAGAAAACTTAATTTACATACAGTGTCCTAACCAGGGAAGGGGAGACGAACCTTCACCCCCCCCCCACCCATAGACCAGTTGACCAAAACGCAGAATAAAAAAAATTATTGCGTTTTTAGCACTTCTGAGACTGTTTTTTTGCACTGAAATGGACTAAAAATTCATTCAAAACATCTTTTGAAACATATATTTAGGAGGGGCTAATTTGTCAAACATAAAACACAAAAATCATTAGAAACTTTAAAAAATGCCCAAAAATAAGCAATCAGATTTGATTGCTAGCGTAAAAATATTGAACATTAGATTTCATCAGCAAATGTATTATAAACTCAGTAATAGGAGGGGGGTGCTTTTCAGTATTAGTTAATTATCAATCACTTCTCTCAAATTTCTTTCCATTAGCCCCTACAAAATTTTTTTTTTATAAAATACAGACGTAATAGATTACTCCGCGTGAGTTTTATTGAACTATAAGATTTTACAATTTACCAGCATGTAAACAAGAGAATTAAGATTTTACCATTAGCCACCTACCACATAGCCCATTTTTGCAGCCAGTTTAATCATGTTTGCACAGCCAAATTCTATGTCACGTTTTAAAGCATTATTTTTCATCAAAAATATCCCTAAAATTAAGTTATTTTTGCAAAAAAATGTAAAAATTTTTGAGGCCTTCGGTGGCTGGAAGCTCCGCTCCCAGACACCCAAAACAGCCCCCATCCCAATTGTGAATTTCTGGTTATGCGCCAGCTCACATATGCAAACGTTTAAACCTGGTGTGAATCTGATCAGCAAATAAAGAAGGCTGAAAGGGGCTGGGCAATTGAAGAACTTCAAGTAGATTGTTAATCTCAGTAAACAAGGTACAATCTCCCGAAAACCCTCTCGAAAGGACCCTCAAAAATTACTTTTTGAACAGTTAAGCTAGGGCGCTAGTTTTTTGTTCTTTTTGGATGAGCAGATATTTAAATGACAAATATTTTGACATAGTTTGAGGGTAGCAACCGCCCGGAATTCCCAAATGGACCCCTAAAATCATATTTTACAACAATTAAGCCAAGGTGCTGTTTTTTTGTTGTTTTTTTTGATATCAGTAGATATTTAAATGAAAATACTTGGACATAGCTTGGGGATACCGAATCCCCCCGGAAATCCCCAAATGAACCCCACAAAAATCAACTTTTTGAATGGCTTAAGCTAGGGTGGTAGTTTTTTTGATATTATTGGATATTTAACATACAAATATTTTAACGTAATTTGGGTTACCACCCACCCAGGAAAATCTCCCAAATGGAACACCCCAAAAATCAATTTTTTGAATGATTTATATTAGGGCGCTACTTTTTTTGGATATAAGCAGATATTTAATTGAGAAATATTTAGATATACTTTGGGTTTACCAACCACCTGCAACCTCCAAATGGGCCCTCCAAAATCAATGTTTTTAACGGCTTAAGCTTGGGTTTTAATTTTTTTAAATCAGTAGATATTTGACAGACAAATAGTTGGACGTAATTTGGGAGTACCACTACCCTCTTCCGAAAACCCCAAAATAAACCCCCTCAAATCAGCTTTTTGAACAGCTAAAGCTAAGGCCACGGTTTTTATTGATACTCTACCAGTAGATATTTAAGAAACAAAAATTTTGACATAGTTTGGAGATACCAATCCCTATGTACCTTCCCAAATGAACCCTCCAAAAATCAACATTTTGAACGTCTTAAGCTAGGGTGCTAGTTTTTTGGATATTAGTAGATATTCAAGAAACAATTTTTTTTGCATAGTTTGGGGGTAAAACCCACAGGAACCTCGCAAAAATCACGTATTTGAAGCTAGATTTAACTATCGATTTTAGTCAATTGGATTCAGCTGTGCTGGCATAATGATTAAAGGCGCCAGTGTTTGAAATTGTCGCAATTGAACAGAGCTAGTTTGAAATACACAGTAGGATATCCATTTTACTCAAACCACAAATGATTTACAATCAACATTTTTTTTTTCATCGGGCAAATTCACTTTGTGTGCATTGAATACGATTATGAACGGGAAAACGCTGGTGAAAAAAAAAAAGGCGAAAGCCCTGCATTATTTTCCTCCGGAAAATGAACACCTAGTTAAAATTGCGTTTACACTAGACGTGAAGCGAAGGTTGCCAACTTTTGCGAGTGGTCGTTCACGTCACTTGCAAAAATAAGCCAGCCACTCAGCAATTTTGTTTAAGCACAGAATCTTTACTTGGGAGACTAGAAACAGAAGCGCGGAGCAAAAGAGAAGAGTGCAAAAAGAAAAAACTTTTACTCTTGTTGAGAAGTTTTTTTGCGGTCACGCGTATTCGACTGATTTGATTGTATGTATTTCTAAAACGAGGCGATTGTAAATAAAAAATTCACCCTGATTCGACGAATCGACGTTTTCTAGAACAATTGAGTCGTGAAAAAAAAAGACAAAACAGTCAGTTTCCAGTCGACTAATAACGAGTGTATGGTCTAAGCATAGACTCTTTATTTAGGAGACTAGAAACAGATGCGCGGAGAAAAAGAAAAGAAGATTAAAGAAAAAAACTTTGCTCTTGTTGCTAAGGTTTTTTGCGGTCACGCGTATTCGACAGATTTGATTTGACATATTATTTGCTGCGCGAATGAACTGTGAAGAAAACATAACACTGATTGGATGAATCGGCATATTTCACAAAAACCAGTTTACTAATAAAGAATCTATGGTTTCAGTAAAATTAAGCAACCGCTTGCGAAGATTGCCACCGGTTGAAACCTTTCGCAAGTTGTCAATGACATCAAATTTTGGTTGCTTCGCGTCCAATCTAAGCGCAGTTTTAGTCGCAATATGCACATGACGTAGGCCTACCCAATTGCGAAGCGCTTCATTTTATATATGCAAAACTTGAAAGTTAAATGGAAAAAATATGAATGGCTCAAAACTTACGTTACGCTGGATAGTTCGTAAGTAATTTTGTAGCGTAAACGAGGACTGAAGGCAAAATCAATGGGAGTATCGAAAGATAACTCAAAAGTACTAAATTAGATTGGCGTTGCCTCCATCCTTCTTGACCAAGTCGGTTCTGAAATATTCTGCTTCAAACACGACATTGCGGCCTTTCTAATTATTTTTCTTTGGCAACCTTGACGTTGATAACTCTTAGTTCAATTCTACGGCAAAGCTGCAATCACTAAGCCAAAGAGGCATTTTAACCTATATATAGGACGTTAATCAGGCCTATGTGGGCTAGGTTGCTACACTGAAACGTCAGGGTTGCCAATAAAATTAAAATCCGGGAGGCCCTGCGTTATGTTTGAAGTAAAATATTTCTCGAACGGCTGGGTCCAGAAGGACGGAGTCAAAGCCAAACTAATCTAATACGATTGGCCTAACTTTAGATGCCCTTTTGATTTTGCTTTTAGTATTTACACGAATATACTGTAGAGGCTCGGTTTTAGAAGATAAACGTAAACTGTAACCGAGGAAAAATCCCGAAAAAAGGATTGTTTCCAGTCGTTGAATGATAACAAACAATGTGTATAAGTGTAATTACTACAATAAAAATCAATTCATGTGCGTAAGGAAATACCACTTACTAAACTTCATTGGTGACGAACAGTTCACGTCACCTATGAGAGGACATTCATAGACGCCCCCTTCAGCAGCAGTGTACATTCCACTTTTTCCGTAGTGTGGAGCTCCGACGAAAAGGCTTCGTCTTGCCCTCGATCTAAAAGATGTGACTTGTTTAATATTGACCAATAGAGTCAAATGCCTTTTTTTGTTTTATCAAAATTGGTAGCCAATATCCAATAGCGCAAACTTCTCTCCATTTAAATCCGGAAATTATTATGCATACATACACACCTGATTTTTAACTCCACTCTCAGGTTAACTGGCCTTAATGACAAAGCAAAACACCTCGGCCAGCAGTATTGAAAAACTCATAATTAGTGAAGGAAGCAGTTGCACCCAATTATGTAAATACTGCACTGCCAATCTTTTTAAACTCGCGCGTTGCCAGAATCTTTCTTACTTTGACTTAGTGACCAGCAAAAAATATTGTATTTACTGAAGTTAATCAGTACGGATTATTACCGAGTTATGCTTTTTACCTCAGTTAATCAGTATTGCCTGAGTAGGAATTTTCATAACCCTATGTTACTCAACCTTTTTCAGGGCATTGACTCCTCAACGGCATGGCTTCTGAAGCCCACCATGGTTTTTCGATAATAACTTGAGAACTATCCAAGCTAGAAATTTCAAAATTTCACTGCGTGGTAGAGCATTTATTCATCTTTCAATACAGCAAAAACAACTTTGGAATTTATTCCCGAAAGTTAATCAAATATGCATTTCATTAAAGGTCGTCAAGTTTCTGATTTTAAGCGCTTACTTAATAAGCGTTGAAAAGGGATTGTAATGGTTGTACGCAATAATAGTTGAACGTGAAATGAGATTATAATTGCTTCGCCGTGAGAAGCGTAACGGTAGTAATTAAGATAATGACGTACACAATACGCTTTTTGCAGGTCGACAAAATTATTCAAGCATAACAAAAATTTCGGACAATTTTAATTATTTGAGCTGATATAATGATGCAACATAGTAGGATGACATATGATAAGCTTTATTCATACGTTGTATGAATTGATATACATTGCAAAATTGTATTTAATTCTTCATGATTGTGGACAAAACTGTACCGTAAGTGAATGCCCCACAGTAAGGTGAATTGATTGAACTATTTTTTGGGTAAAATACTGCACATACAATAATAGCAACGTAAACTTGAAGACAACGCACGTCAAAGTTGTAAATCGAGAAGAAATTTTTGCGCCAGGTTTGGACCTAAAGTTGACAAAAATTTCGGGCTTAATTCCGGCCTGAGGCGTATGGTTTTTTTCTTTTTTTTTTTTGGTGTACAAAAATATAATCAAAATAACCTGGCAACATTGCTAAATTTCTTTGACCTAACTTAACTTTCGAGTTTTTTTGGGCATGATTTGGACTTCAGATTAGTTTTTGGGTTCGGGCTTTTATTCTCGGGTTTAGGCCGGGTTAGGGCCTGAATTAATCGGCCCGTTTACAAATCTGACGTACCTACAACAGAGTTGTCACGAAACCAAATCCACTACTTCTGCATAAACGCGCAATTTCGTTGCTATAAAAATACAGCGATAAGCTGCAAGCTGACCTCGTTTACTTCAATCCTGGCGTGTTGTCATAATGCATTTAATTCAAATCAAATTTCTCATCATACTTGCTGCATTACGCCGAAGCGTGTTATGAGTTGACGGGGCCCATTTTCGCGTCATTGCGCCCAGATTACAGAGCTTCATTCCAAGAAATGCAGCAACAATGGTGAGCCGTTGGCAACACTGTGTCCAATTTGACCGGTTCAAGATTCAAACTTCAGACCTCCCTTTCCACAAATGAACGCGATTTGATAAGATTTGAAACTTTTAAAATGTTTGCAGCACCAACTAACATCTTATTTGGCTAATAGCGGCTATTGCGGTTCAATTTGCAGTATTTTACTGAGCTTTTACTTGGTAAAAAAAATTAATACAGTTAATGCAGTTAATTTTTTTTTGCAATAAGTTGGAAAAATCAAGTTTTTTACTTAATTTTTTTAAATTTGCTAAAACAATTTATACTAATAAAAGATTTATTTTATCATTCAGTCTGATTAAATGCTGCGGAACTGCTCATATTACATAAAAGAATGATTGTTCTAGATTCTAAAATCGTAAAGTTGTTGTGATCTCCGTTTCACGGAATCAACCACAAAATTACTTCCAAACGTAATCAAACAAATAGAAACATTTTCATGCGAAACAAGTAGTAAACGTTGACAAAACTCTCTGATAATAATTTTAACAATAGAGATACTAATTAAAGTCAAATCACAAACAACAACAATAATTAGAATAAGCGCTAAATAAACAATACGGAATAGCAATCAGGCGTTGGTTTTTATACTAAAGTGAGTATTTTCCAGTATTGCTTATCTGTTTATATGAAGTATTGCGCGTTACAATTATAAATGACATTGTCTTGTTAACGATTTCTAGTTTGCCTTACAAAATTGCAATAGAACAATAATTACCTTATATTTGCTATAGCTCGCAAAAAAAAACTGGGTGTTTACTCAACAAAAAATAGAATACGTTACAAACTGATGGGCATTCCTGTTAGTTTTTATGATTTTCTAATCAAGTGAAACACTTTCTGCACAATATAAAAATACGACCAAAACGTAAAAAACTTTTGATTGTTCTTGGATCTTAGTTTTCAAAAATTCTAAGGTATGGGGGCACCATGCAGGGTCTGCGAGAGGGGGCTGGGGGGTACATCGTACCCAAGCTTGGGTTTAGGAAGACTGGGAGACCTATAAGTTCACACGCACTCAATTAGTAGTAGTTCGGTGTGCATGCGTACAAAAGCCGGCCAGATTTCCAATAGAGATCTTTTTCTTGGTCTTCAGGCAATTTCGAACAAAATCTGGCCGAATTTGCGATGAAGAGCTTTTTTTGTCTTTACTCAAACAAAAAGCTGTTGGTTTTCCCCTTATTTTCCGCCTTGGTCTTGGCAAAAGAGCTCGATATCAGTTTTCGTACCCAGATAAAATTTCTCTCTGAGGCTGTGGTCACCTGGCAAGCAGGGATGGGCATTTAAAAATGGTTGGCTATTCCGGAATTATTCCGAATAGCTGAAACCGATTCCAGAATACCGAATCCTATTCCGGTTTAAATTAACTTAATTTGTCGATACAGTGAACAACCAATCAACCACCACCGATATTTAGAAAAAATTTATTCAACAATTTGCTTAATTAAACCTTCACGTTATTGCAATACATGACATTGAGTGATTCTAAATGTTCACCACTTAGCTGCGTTCTTAATTTGCTCACAGTCAAGCCTGCACTGGAGAAACACCATTTGGAAGAAGCTGATGTTGCAGGATTGCAAATGTATTTGAAGCAAGTTGCTTCGAATGAGGAAGTTGAGAATTTGTGGACCACGATTTCACGTCTCCAGCTTAAAAAGTTTGAATTTTAGTGGGCTCCATTCGGGGGAAACTTTTCTTCACATTTGCATACCCTGAAAACTTTAATTATCTAGCGTGTGTGGTTTAAAACTTTGAATTTTAACAGCCCCGTTTGAGGACACGCCCCATTTTGGTACCACAAAATTTTGTCAATTTTTATTTTTCCCTTATATTTACCATAAAAATTTCATGTGTCTAGCTTAAAAGGTTAAAAAGTTTGAATTTTGGAGGGCCTGTTTGGGGGAAACCCCTATTCTGGCATCTCTAATTTTTGTTAGGTTTAGTTAATTTTTGATATCTACCCATTCCGAAAATTTGATCTATCTAGCTCTAACGGTTTAAAAGTTCAAAATTTTGGAGGACCCGATTGAGAGGGATCCACCTAAACTGGCACCCCCAAATTCTGTCGCACAAAAGTTCTCCTGATATCTTCAATCGCTCAAACTTTAATACAGAGCGTTTAGCGGTTTAAAAGTAGATAGCATGGGAAAAAGAAAAAAAAAAGTACGAAAAAATCGCAAAACAAGAAAAATAGTATTCAAAGTGGAGTAACCAAACATAGCCAAAAGAAAGGTGATTGATAGTGTGCTCAAAAACCACAAACTATTTTTCATCAATATCGGTGGTTACCGAAATATATCGGTTCAAATTCGCCACCTTTTTGCCAATTTTCGGCGTGGAAAATTTTGGTCACGTGACTGGGTGCCCCCAAACTCGATTTGCATAGAGCATTGATAGGCACCCACATTGCGCTCAAATTTCAGCTTTGCACAGTGAGTGGTTTTTGAGTTATAGGCAAATATTAAATTTTCAAGCCAAAAGTCGCCGTTTTTTTATGTTTTTTTGAGTCTCAATTCACGATCATGTGATTTAGTATCCCCAAAATTGGCACACATGACGCTTTCATTAATTCTTGTATTGAATCCAAATTTCAGCTTTCTAGTTTTAACGTTTGCTATTGGTATAAGCAAATCAATTCTCATCTGCGAACAAAAACAAAGGTACTATGCGCTCACGCGAAGTCCATTTACCAAACTAATGGCTCTCTACACTTTTATGTTAGAATTAACTGCAAACGATTTTTACACCAAGGTAATTGTGTTGATTTGAAACCGGTTCCAACTATCCGGTTTATATTTCAATTTGGATTCCGGATAGCTTGGGTTTCGGATCCTTCTGCATTCGGTATTCTGAAATGCCCATTCCTACTAGCAAGGCCTTATAAAAGCAAGTTTTAAAGCAGTTTAGAAGTTTGTAGCTATTACTGCAATGCGAAATGCAAAAATTTAGAAACTGAAAACTTCTCTGATGATTATTTCCGCTTGAGTAGCGATATCCTTTGATTATTATTATCAACTCGCAATAACGTTTTGGTCTCTAAAACGTGAGGTCTGAGATTCAAATCTCGGGCCAGTCAAATCGGGCACAGTTTTGTGAACGGCTCGCCACCGCTGCGACATTTCTTTGGAGGGAGCTGTGTTGCCCGGGGGCAATGACGAGGAGATGCGGCCCAACAAACTCGCAACACGCTTCGGCGTAATACAGCAAGTTTAATAAAGTTTAATTATTGAAATAATTTGAACTATTCGTCACGTAAAACTAATAACAGAAACATTGTATTCGTAATATACAAGTAAATAAAAATCAATAAATAATAAAAAAAACATCAACTTAGGAGCGTGTGATTGAACTAGTTGATGGCTTTATGTGTTGGTAAAAACAAAGCTTTTCGATTTCAATTTTTTTGCAATTTTTGTAAATCGGATGTAGGGCATTAAAACTAAGGCTAGACTATATTAACCATTGGTTTATATTTTGCATTTAGAGGCCAGTTGGTTGAACAGTCGCGCGATTGCTTATGGAACGTGAAGTTAAAAGTCAATATCCGGGCATGCCAAATCCGACACAATTTGGTTACGGCTTGCAACCACTGCTACATTTATTCGAAAGAAATTGTGCTGTCCAGGTGCTATGACTGGGAGCCAGAGTTGTAAGTCCGGCCGGGCTTTTCGGGTCGGGTTTGGGCCTAAAGTTGAGAAAAATTTTGGGTTTGATTCGAGCCTGAGATTTGATTCGAGTCTTCGGTTCAAAAAATATAATCAAAATGATTTGGCAGCATTGCTAAATTTTTCAAATCTAACTTAACTTTCGTTTTTTTTTTGGGCATAATTTGGAATTTAAATTAGTTTTCGGGTTCGGGCTTATATTTTTGGGTTTGGGCCGGGTTCGGGCCTGAACTAGTCGGCCGGTTTACAACTCTGCTGTGAGCTGGGGATCGCAAATCTTGTCACGCGTTTCGACAAGATTTTGCTGGTATTGCCCAGTGAGGAATTGGTTTTGATTTTTTGTAATGGCGTATAGCTAACACAACCTGTGACTGCATTGAATCATGATTCGTTTTCTGCTTTAATATTGCTTTGTTCCATTTTAATTTGCAAGGAGTCATTGCATTGCAAACCAATTGTAACTCTATTCAATCAAAACTAGCGTAAAAACAAAGACAAAGGAACCTAATTTTCGTTTATTGCCTCGGGCGGAGTAGCTTTTCTTTCGCAACGCAGTCACGCTAATTATTGTAATCTAACCTCGGACACCAATTTCCTGTAATCCTCTTAATCTCTATCAGAAATACGAGTATAATGCGTGAAATTAAAATTTTACACCGAAAACTAGAAATTGTCAAATTTTTTAAAAATTTGTCAAAAACCCCCATTTTACGTTTGAACCTCTTACGTTGTGTATACAAAAACCGTTTTATTGTAATCGGCATAAAAAAACAGAAAAAGTCAAAAAACTTCAGATTTTTATTGCGAACCAAATTTAAGTAATCGCTGTTTGTAACGAGTGTGGGCTTCAGAAGCCCTACCGTTGAGTAATAAAGAGATTACAAAATCTGATCAAAATGGCATTGAAATAGTTGTTTTCCACAAAAACACAAACATCACCCTGAGGCTGGAGGTTTTGCAGCCAGGCCCCAAATGGGATACGTTTTACACTATAGTTTGCTCACTACGTTTCACAACTTAACTATTTTAAAAACATTTTAACTTTTGAATCACGTCCTACTCTTTAGCAAAGTTCTGATTAAGCACCGACTAAGGCCCCGCCTTCTAATCTTTCATCTGATGGTATGTTTGTCCGATAAAAAGTCCGTATTTCAGAAAACTTCTGATTGTGTCATTGCATGTGATGTGCAATTTGAGCCTCCCTTCCAATCAAACATCCTGGCTACGCTTGTACTTGCATTCCTGTGAGGTGTAAATTATAATCAACATAGAAGAATGAGCTTCATATTCTACTCGTATTTGACGCTGACTAGATTGCCTTAGCAAACAAAACCGACTAGCTAGGCGGTCTGGGGAGCGCCGTTTCGGCACTATACATTTTTTACCAGAACGACGTTCCTACTCGTTTTCATCACGGAAAGTATTTGATTGGTAATTAATAAAAATAAATTGATCGATTCTAATTGAATAAGATTGATAATGGTCTATGAATAACTGAAAAGTGTTTAGATGAAATATGTTTTTTAATGTTTTTTTAGTTCTTACTGTTGAGTGGTTTGCTTTTATAATAAACTGAAGATGGTCACGTACCTAGTCGAATTTATCGCAACAAATATTTAAAAAAAACGGTTCAATTAGCTTATTTTTTGAGTAACTTTGCAACATAATCTAAAGAATTTATACAAAAGCGTACCTTCTGATAGCTAGTGACGAACCGAACTGCATTCCACTTCCACTATCCGGACGGATTCTCCAAAACAATTTTGTTGCCACATTTCCTCGTCCACAGGCGGAAGATAAAAAAAGGAGAAACACAAAAAACTCCATTGTTAACTGCGCGTTTCATGTAACTAAATAATTGCAACAATGAACCACACGAAAAATGCTAATGGTGACGTAGCTACTTAAATTCTTACGTAAAACTGATTTCAGCTGTGACAATAGGTCTACTCGTACTTCCTGAAACTAAGCAATCTATTCACCACACCTGTTTGAATTACTCGAATTTTCTTCAACGCTCTTTTAAAAACACAACTATTTTTAAGGAAACCTCTATTTCATCAAAAATTTCTATCGTCATTCCTATTGATTCTAACTCAAATCTAGCCCAAACTCAATTTTTTACCATTTAAATTACTCTAAAAACTGTAATTTAACCTCACTTTAAATCTTAACCTTAAGTACTCTAAAAAGCGATCAAAAAATACGCAGATAATGTTTCTTCATTTTTGTTTTGCTCTCTTTAACTTCCGATGAAATAATCACTCCTTTTTTTAATTTAAGTTTTAATGCCCTTTTATATTTTGGTGAAAACGGCATTAAAAAGTGAAAGTTTCACCTGGTTACCTTATTGGGACCTGATCACCTCACGATGATTTTTAAAGAATCGATTTTAGCCACGTCTACTTGCAAATCGTAATACGTTTGTTGACGGCCAATTTGAATTTAATCCAATTTGAATGATGACCCAATTTAAAGCGGTTTCTAAAACACGCAAACACTAAATACCAACATTAATGCAGAAGAATAAGCCCGCAGATATAAACCTTTACCGAAAGAAATTAAGACATGTAGTAATTCAGAAACTGTAACAAAAACTAAATAATGTTTGGTACGAACAACTAAAACAAAACACAACTTGTAGTAATTTGGTATAAACAATCCAACCACGATAACTATTAACTCACCAACCAGTATCCGGATGTAGGTGCCAAATACAATAATAATATACCTGGTCTTGCAACTGAAAACTTCGAAAACCAATTCACTCACGAGAGAATGGCCAGTAAGCAAGAAAGCCATAGGGGGTCTCAAACTGCTTACTGTAGGAGGGGGCAAAACAGGCGAACTAATAGAGCAACTACAGCGACTCTGAAATCACCGAGCAATAAATATAGGCTTCAAAATAATTAAGCTATGAAGTCTCTGGGAAGGACAATTTTTTAGTCTACAAAAACAGCGAAGCAGACTGCTATCTTTACATTTCGGTTTTGGCCTGCTTCTCTTCTAGAAAACTAAAATGCTTCCTCTCTCGATGACACTAAATCATTCGTCATTAAGCGACCAGTTGTCACAGTTCCTGCTCCAGCCAATGACGTTGTGGAAGCTAGTAGCAAAATACCGACAAACAAAAAATAATAAGGACCGATAGCTTCTTAACTCAACAGACCGTAACTGATCATATATTGTTCAACAAAACCTGTTAACCGCAATTGGAGCGTGTTCCACCAGCCGTCAAGTGTACCACCCAAGCAACAGGCAAGAAGGTTATCCAACCGAGCCGGCTAACCGCAATCGGAGCGCGCTCCATTTGACCCGCCTCACAGTAGTCGAGTGGATAGAACGTCCAAAGATAGGAACAATAACGTCCGAAGATAATACTCGTTTGAAGTTTTCTCCATTCTTTTCGAAATTGCTGGGAACCAACTTCTGTTCGTAAATGTGACGCAGTCATCCGTCTTGTTAACGTGCCTTTGCAGATGTGTCGCGGAAGAGAGATGTAAGCCTACAGAACAGTTACAAGTACCGGTACTTCGCTAGTAATTATGACCAGAAACAATACGTGAAAACATTTTTTAAAAGGCCATCTGTTCTTGTTTCTTTGGAGCACACTCAAGATTTTTTTTAGGTCGCAATAAGAGGCGTAAAAAGGGAAGGAGGTTAAAGGAGCTTCAGCCTCTTTTAGCCAAGTCATTTAGAAGATTTTACCCCAAAATACAAGCGTTTAAACATGAATTGGGTTTGCCCTGAATTATAAGGGAGGCAGAAGGAGTTATACAATATAATTTTTTTATGGAATTCTGAAGTTTAGCTTAGTCAGTTATTCATATCGCTTCAAAAACGTACGAAATGTGATTGAAATGGCGTTAGAATTGCTATTTTTGCCGCAAAGTCACAAAAATTCCTAGCGGCATGAGGCTCTCCCCCCAGGCCACCTCTGTGATACGCTTAAATTGCATCAGTTTGTTCAACATGGGGCCTAAATTAGACAATCGGTTCAAGCCCTCTTTTTCTTATCAAAATCCTGATTGCGCTTTTGGTTGCATTCACTGCTGCACACTGATTTTTCAAGCGATTATATATGCCGGATATCATAGCTGGAGTCTCGGCCAAAATCTTCGAGACCGAGACCGAGACTTTGAGCAAAAACTCGAGACGAAACCGAGACTTAAACGTTCCGACACCGAGACGAGACACGAGACTTTTGAAACCAAACGTTTGCAATATTTTGCAAATATTTTTGAAACTAAATTTTGGACATTCGGTAAATTTCCCAACACATTGCAATATACAGGGTGGGCCAAAAAAATGTTACCACTTTTAATCCATACACAAATTTTAAAAATGAACATTTATTCGAATTTTTTTTTAACAGATGTTTAACAAAAATATCCAATTAAAATTTGATAACAAAGTCTTTTCACTTTGTCTCTTGTTTCTTGCACAGTTCAATAATTGATAACATGTTCAATCCAAGCTCCTCTTCTGTGGAGTACAGCTGCAACACGCACATTGAAGTTTGTGATGACATTGCCGCACATCTCAAGAGGGATTCTTCGAATTTCCTGACAGATGTTGGTCTTCAGGGCTTCAATGGTCTGTGGGTTGTTGTAGTACACCCTCTCCTTCAGGTACCCCTATAAGAAGTAGTCTGCGGGAGAAAGATCAGGAGAGTAGGCAGGCCATGGTTTGTTCGTACGTCGTGAGATGAGTCTATCTCCAGGAAAGTACTTGTTGAGGAAATCCAGTGAGACATTTGAGCAATGTGGAGGAGCACCATCTTGCTGGTAAATGACGTTATTTATATTGACTCCTGCTTTCTCCTAAGAGCAGGAATATGAAACAAAAGTCTTAGTAATTTTGAAAATGGTTAGAATATAAAAAGTGGTAACATTTTTTTGGCCCACCCTGTAGATTTCTAGGCATTTCGCTATTGTATTAGGAACTAGCTAATTAAAAAAGTTATACTACTTAAAAGATATACGTTTGTTTTTGATTATAAAGCTTTTTGGCGTCGCTTATGGTTTTTAAGATTTAATACTATCATGATCATCAAAAAATTTTAACTAAATGTGCAAGTTACAAAACGGAATTAAGAATATTTATGTAGAACTTAGAATAATATTTCAGTCCTTACTGTTCCGCTGTAATATTCACAAGACAAATGTTGTCACATTAATTGTTATAACCCACACCTTTATCGCCCCAAGGTGTGATACTATAGGTGTACCATTACTTTGGTCTTTTCTCAATAATGTTGTCCTGATGGTTCTTTCAGAGAATTGTGATTTTTGTTTAGAAAAGCTTTATTCTTTGATGAGTGCAAGCTTACTTTCTATCATTTCTCCAAGTTCAGTTTATGTTTGTTGATTTGAAAATTCCGATTTGATTTGTTTGTGATACATAGAATCTTGATAGCAACTATAGCAAACTTCAAACGTCAAACCGCTTTTGAGGTCTTCTTGTTTAGAACACAAAATACTTCGTGTTACTTCGTGTGTAGAATGCGAATGCACTAGGCGCAGCCTATCTCACTGCTTGACTCCTTTTTCACAAAGTCATGGAGATAACTTCGGTATTCTTCCGGACGCAGAACAAGCCGAAGAGTAAAACCGGAACAAGAAAAGCAGCAGCCGTCTAATCAAAACGCAGAAAACTTGCAGTTGTACCACTAGTATAAGAATAAAAAATACGAAATTTATTGATAATAACATTTCTCTAAACCAGTGGTAGCGAAATGTTTTATATCTCAGACACTCTCTACCCCTAGTCCATATTATTGTGAATCAAAATACCCCCTTTTAGGGTTTTACAATACATTAACTCTGCAGAAAATATCGTTTTTTGATATATTCAATCCCCATGGGCTATTGAGGTATAACTTTAAGAACCATTGGTTTAAACAGAAAGGGATTTTTTTTTCAGTTAAAAACTTAAAATTATTTTGGGTTTTTACGCTCGGATTGGAAATACGGCCGAGACTTGCCTATTTTCCGAGACTTCGAGGTGCCGAGACCGAGACGAGACCTAGGTTTTAGACCTTCGAGACCGAGACGAGACCGAGACTTTGAAACATAGTGTCTCGAGACTGTCTCGAGACCGATACATGTCTCGAGACAGTACAGCTCTGCCGGATACAAAACTAGCTAAGCAACGCTGGCGGCCTTACACGTCTTTGTTTTCAGACATAAATGCAAAATTTTTAAAATTGCGAATAATTTGTGGTCATAAAATATCTGTTTTTATGTACAAAAATTCAGTTTATTTTAGTGCCCTCCCACTTTCGGCTAGTGCCCCCTTACTTTGGTTGCTCTGGCGATGGCACTAGTATGAAGTCTCCACCGTGTATGATACACAGGAGGGCAGGTGGCAGTTTGACTCCAAGATCGAAAGATACCTTCGCTCGCTTTTGCTCAAGGCAAACCAGTGACAAATAAAATGCAATTTTAATTAGTCATTTGGCATTGCAAACTCTTAGCTTGCAAGGCCAACAACTTTGCATCGCTGAAAGTGGCTAAACTAATGCTTACATTAACTCGAAATAAACCACCTAACGGCTTTTCCTCTTTCTTTGCAATGATAAATGCGATGCACACACGAATCAACCGTTTGGCATCTTCCAACCTAATAAATCTCCTTATACCACAGTATCGAACTAAAAAATTGCAAAAATTCTTTAAATTTCGGAGAGTTATAGCATTTAGAATTTAGCACCACAAGATTTGAAAGTATTGTCATTTGATCATAGTCGTTGTTAATATTGTAACGACTAGGATTTGACTCATTCAAAATTCAATTTAAACAACTCCTATAATGTCTAATTACCAGTAATTATTTTTAAACTTTTGTGTTGATATTAATCCGCTGTTATAAAACCATATCCTCGATTTTAAGTTGATTCCATTCACCTTCAAAGTTGCCCCTCCACTAATGAAAATCTGTAACAGATATAGTAGTGCAGAGCACCCTGTACTCTTGACTGATTAACTAGGTAGCTGCTCGACTCGATGACTGAGAAGTTCCTTAGCAGCTTTCTGTTTACAATTCACTCAACTGCTTTTCACTGCTTGATTGTGCTTTACTTTTGTTTTCTCGATTTGATTGCGCTGTTTATAATTAACTGGGAAAATTGAACGAAACAAACGTTACTTACTTTCAATATGATCCACCCCTTATCGGTATAAGTACGTTTGTAGCAGTATAATAGTTTTTTATTTCTGGTTTGCAAACACAAATTACAAGGAACAAACTAAAGTATACGGTAATCTAGAAAAAGCATGAAGCAAAAACATGACATAGCGAGTACACAGAAATATTCATTAACTTAACAGGATTTTTAAATAACTTAAGGTAGACGATAAACAAAGATACAAAATAACTCAAACAACTTTTTAATAACAAAAAATCATATATATGTACAGCATAGATACGTCAAAAACGGCATCCAAGTCAAGTTTTGCACTGTTGACCAAAATGTTGGGAAAAGCCTAAAATGCATTCTCACCAAATTTCAACTTTTTTCGTCTTGCCGTTTTCAAAATATTACGGTTCAAAGCTAGCTCTTTTCCTTTTCCTTAGTCTAGCCATTTTGCCAGTATTGTGGTAGAAGATTAACTTTTGGAAAGTTGGCTTGAATTTATTTGAAAAGCAGCTTATTTACAATTCTGGTACGTTACTTTGTTTTGACAGCAACGCTGCCGAAAACCCTTGTTGAGACTTACAAACATGTAGTAACTTTATGAGATTTTGTTTGAAGTTGGCAACCCTGGAAAATTCTTAGGGGAAAAAGCCTTTCTACGGGGAAATCTAAAATGTCATCTCTTGGGAAAGGAAGGTCGTAGAAAGTACTAATTCGGTGAAGTTAGTCTTTATATCTGTTAAAACTTTTTTGAGAGATAACCAAGTAAAGTTTTTTTTTCTCATGAATACCCTTTTAATAAAAAAGTTGTCTTTTTTATAATAAAATAAATAACAGTTTCCCAGTATTATAAAAAAAATCTTGTTGCAGTTTTTTGGAATTACAGAAATTAAATTATATACAAAAGTAAGCAACACCGTCTGCAGTGAAAACAACATTTGAGATGGATTACTCTACAATCTGTAGAACAAATATTCCTCTTGATACACCCAGAGAACATGTAGATGACCAAAGTAATCTGAACACTTACCTGATACGAGGCAGAGCTAATCAAACCTGTGGCCAACGCGCAACCAACTAAACTTCAGAACTATCAGCAATGCGGCAATACTGATAAAGAATTGGAGCAAAAACAAACATTGTATTAATTTTTGGCGATTCAAAACTGGCGGAAAGCACTCGAGACATACACTGTAGCAGGATGACGTTAAAAATGAAAACTGAATACTGGATATCGTTAGATGAAACCGTGAATTGAGTTTAAAATTATTAGCATCACTGTTTGGTGGCGCGTAATGATGGCACTGGGGTTTGTCAAAGCGCATCAAACTTAGGGGCTGTTTATAAAAGACGTCCGCACAAAATTGCAAAAAATTGACCCCCCTCCCCCCATGTCCGCAAAATGTCCGCAATGACTAAACCCCCCCCTCCCCCTTGTCCATGCGGACACAAAAATGCGTTAATTAGACACTGACACACACAAAGTTTTAATGCAAAGTGTGCACGGTTTAATTATATACTAAGTTTTAATTCAAAGTTTAATTATATAATAAGTTTAATTACAAAGTTTAATTATATACCAAGTTTTAATACAAAGTTTACACAGAGCAAGCACAGCGCAAGGTGACGTAAAACGTACAGTCATGTGATTTGTTTTGCGTGCGCTTCGCGCCCTTAAATCACATGACTGTACGTTTTATGCGTGGTTCACACTGGCCCGGAAAACCGAAAACGGAATAAAACAATCTGCGATTTTTCGTCGCGGAAAAAGTTGAAATATGGACGTCCGCATTCCAGAAACCCCCCTCCCCCCTTGTCCGCAAATGTCCGCAAATCTATTAACCCCCCCTTAGTGCGGACGTCTTTTATGAACAACCCCATACCAACAATTTGCAGCGAATTGTTGATATGTTTTGGCTAAGCCGCACCCATTTGCACCTACCAATTGTTCGAGCGATAACGCGTTTGTTTCTGCAGCGAAAGTTCAAACAACGTTCAAATTTCGGGCTAGTCAAATCGGACACAGACATGCCAACGGCTCGCCACCTCTGAAAATTGAAATCCAAAAGAGCTGCGTTGTTCAAGTGCAATAACGCGGAGACGAGCTCCGCCAACTAGTTAACACTCTTCAGCGCAGTGCAGTGAGTATGATGAAATATTGAATTTGAATTTCGAACATCTTTTAACAATCTCGATCAACGACGCATCGTTTTTTAGTGATACGAATGTGTATGTGCTTCTGGATATACAGTAGTGAATTGCACTGAAATAATTCCATTTTGTTCAAGAAACCCGTAAGTCTGCTCTTCAAGTTCAACTGACGTTTCGTTGGATGTTGATCATTATGTGTTAGTTGAATGAAACGAAGGTATTTGCTAATCTTATTACTTTGATTAAAATGTTCACATCTTCAAAGCTTTTCGTCTGACACTTGTCAAGAAGAATCGCCAATATGGAGAGCGCAGGAAAAGGAGCGGCTATTTTTAGAAAAAAGCCGAATCGTGATTGTCGGAAAATTATCTGTATAGAGCAGTGGTTAATTTTATGGACAATAATTATGATTTTCTGCTCAAATGGAAATCTAAAAGCTTATCGTACGCCGTACAGTATTTACAATAATGTAGTTCATTCTATGCAATTTAACTTTTTGTTTCAGTTTTCTTCCAGCTTCAATGCTGCTTTATCGACCACTGTCCTAAGTTCTGTGATTTGGAAGAACCTTATTATCGTAGTCTTATAAGCGTAGTCTATTACAAACCTCCTACAAACTTTAATGGTTTAAACTATACGTGTTTTGCAGCTTTCTTAAGTGAAATGCTTCATTAAAGCACTTATCCAATACAGTGTTAAATAATTAATGCAACGTTATAATATCGACTACCATGTGCAACTGTAGTATCCCGTTTACTTTATCATTAAAACTGTTGTTGTAAAAATGCTTGTATCATTTTTTTGAGTTTTGTAACCTGGTATCGATTTTTACAAGATTTTGAAGAGGTCGGGCAGTCAAACATACAAAGACCAAAGCTTTATTTTCGCAGCGAAAACTGCAAAAAGGGATGACTACCAGATAGCTGACCTATGCTGAAAAGCATGTTCTACGTTTCGTTTTTTGTTTTTTTTGGAACAGTTAGTTGAATTTGGCTGTTACCGGTAGAGATGGCAACAGCGCAGCGTACGCGGCCGCGCGCTGTTGTTGGTGCACCGCGCCGCGCAGCGTGGCAACCAAAATCTGTATTATGTCACAGCGTCAGCGTAGCGCCGCGTACTATAATTTTTTACATTTTTTTTTACAGTTATTGCGAGTGAATTATTTAGTTATGGCCAACAATGGTAGGTCATGATGCAACTATAATATGAATTGAAGACAATAACAATATATCATGTTGTGACGATACATATGTTTAGGGTACTAAAACAGTCAATGGTGCCTTCGGTTGAAGCAATCATTGGTTGAAGTATTTTTTTTAGAATTCGGAGCATCCTAAAATAGGCTATTTTGGCTACAACGAACTTAGTTTTGATTGGCTGAACATATTTCTTGACACCAAGAAAAAGATTTTGGTGTTGGTAGGCTAGACTAGGAAAAGTTTTAAATGTTTGGTGAGAAGATGGAACAAAGGCAGACAAAAAAAAAAGTGTTGATGAAGCAGGTTTGTGTGAAACAAGCATCAGACCAGAGGCACATAGCCTAGCCACAAGCAGGGCCCCAGAAAGAAATTTTTCCAGGGGGTACGAAGGTCGATACCAAGCCCCCATATCTTATTGGGCCCCCCAAGCCATAAATCAACGACCCAGCACCAAACTTGCACAAATTTTTTTTCCGATTTTTTGCCCAAAATTAGTTGAAGATCAAAAAATAAAGGTCTTCACTGAAATTTGGTCCGATTTTTGGCCAAAATTAGATGAAGAGCAAAAATAAAAAGGGCTTCACTCAAATTGTCAAACTTGGTCAGATTGTTAGCCCAAAATTAAGTGAAAACCAAAAAAAAAGGCTTCACTCAAATTTGGTCTGATTTTTAGCCCAAAGTTGGGTGCAGGCCTAAATACGCCCCTGGGTGCAATTCCAAAACTTAACGCGGAAATCTGAACTCTTTCGAGCCCCCCTAGGCCCGGGTACGATGTACCCCCTGAAGCCCCTCTCGCAGGCTCTGGCCACAAGGTACCCCCCAGTATGCAGTAGACCTATGGTATTGGTCATAGGTGGGCACAAGTCCGTTAATCGTTAATCCGTTAATAACGAAGCTAACTTTTTCATTAACTCGTTAATCCGTTAAAAAGTTTTTTCATGTTAACGGACTAAATTAACTTCCGTTAAGTGCTGTTAACAGACTAAAGTAACTTCCGTTAAGTTCTGTTAACTTCCGTTAAGGTTTTAATCGTTAATATCTTGCAGCTTCGTTGTACATTTGAACTTGTTTTTATCTTGAAGTTAGATTAGACTGTAAAATGTAACTTTCAAAACACAAAAAGACCACCATAGCAATAAATATTTCCTTACAATCAGCTCAACAGCGTCAATACGTGTTCTAGAAGCGAGTGAATAAAACGAAATGTAAATTACACGCAAAATGTTAACGGATTAACGGACTTTATTAACTTCCGTTAATTAAAGCTGAAAATAACGGATTAACGTTAACGGAGGTGTGAAGTTTGTTAACGGACTAGTGGTTAACGAAGCTAACGTTTTGCATTAACTTGCCCACCTATGGTAATGGTACAAAGCTTGCATATCAGAGTGACAGAAATAGTTCAGTGTAGCCTGTACCGGTAGTATTCGTCAACAGGTCATGGCATAAAGCATCAGGCTTTTAGTCCTACCGTAGATGCCTGTAGCCTGTCTGGTACGTGGTTAGTAAGAAGACTAGGCTACACAAAGTTGCCATGACCGAATAGCCTATGTGGTGATAGCGGATGATTAAAGGGTTCTAAGTGGAGTAAGAAGACTAGGCTACACAAATTTCCAATGACAGAATAGCCTACGTAGTAGCAAAATTTATTCCACAATCAAACACACCTGCAAACGGCAAAGGTAGCCTATAATACATAGAGTAGTTTCATACAAGTGTAGTAGCTTGTGACAGCATGCAGACACATGATACCTTATATTTCATTATTTGAGCTACTGGTTTAGGTTTAGTACAGTACCGGTAGTTGCGTGGAATCATCAGATAGATTGGTAGATTGTTTTTGATTGCCAAAATATGGTGCAGAAAAATTGCTAAAAAGCACACATAAGGCAGATTAAACCTGAAGGCCTATAATTGAAACGACTGATCTCAAGTCGCATGTTTTTCAGTTTATACTCGGCCATTTTCAAAGTTAACCCTTTATTACTCAACGGTAGGGCTTCTGAAGCCCACACTCGTTACAAACAGTAATTACTTAAATTTGGTTCAATATTAAAACTTGAAGTTTCTTGACTTTTCCTGTTTGTTTTTTCCAATTACGATGAAACTGTTTTTGTTTATACAACATAAGGGGTTCAAGCGTAAAATGAGGGTTTTTGACAAATTTTTAAAAATTTTGCCAATTTCTAGCTTTCGGTGTAAAATTTTAATTTTACGCATAATATTTCTGGTAGAGATTAAGAGGATTAGAGTAAATTGGTGTTCCAGATTAGATGGATTACAATAATTAGTGTGACAACGTTGCGAACGAAAAGCTATTACGCCCGAGGCAATAAACAAAAATTAGGTTCCTTTGTTTTTGTTTTTACACTAATTTCGATTGAATAGAGTTACAATTGGCTTACAATGCAATGACTCCTTGCAAACTACAATCGAACAAAACAATATATTACAGCGGAAAACGAATTATGATTCAATGCAGTCACAGATTGTTTTAGCTATACATCAATGCAAAAAATCAAAACCAATTCCTCATTGAGCAATACTAGCAACATCATGTCGAAACGCGTGACAAGATTTGCGGTGCCCAGCTCCGAGTCATAGCCACTGGACAGCACAGTTCTTTTGAATAAATGTAGCAGTGGTTGCGAGCCGTAACCAAATTGTGTCGGATTTGACCTGCTGGGGAATTGACTTTTAACTTTTCGTTCCATTAGCAATTGCGTAACTGTTCAACCAACTGGCCAATGCAAAATATGAACTAATGCTCAATATAGTCTAGCTTTATTTTTAATGCCCTACATCCAATTTACAAAATTGAAAATGAAAAGCTTTGTTTTTAATTTTACCTACACATAAAGCCGTCAACTAGTTCAATCACACGCCTCTAAGTTGATGTTTTTTTCATTATTTATTGATTTTTACAAATACAATGTTTTTGTAATTAGTTTTAGGTGACAAATAGTTCAAATTAAATCAATTAAATTTTCATTAAATTTGCTGTATTACGTCGAAGGGTGTAGCGAGTTTGTGGGGCCCATCTTCCCGTCATTGCGCCCGGGCATCACAGTTTCTTCCAAAAAAATGTCGCAACGGTGGCGGACCGTTCACAAAACTATGCCCAATTTGACCTACCAGAGATTTGAACCTCAGACCTCCCTCTCTCGAGACCAAAACGTTATTGCTCCTTGATAATAATAATCAAAGAATATTGCTACTCAAGGGCGAATAATGATCAGAGAAGTTTTCAGTTTCTAAATTTTTGCATTTCGCATTGCAGTAATACCTATAAAGCTTCTAAACTGCTTCGAAACTTGCTTTTATTAGGCCTTTACAGGTGACCAGATCCTCAGAGAAAAATTTTATCAGGGTACGAAAACTGATATTGAGCTCTTTTGCTAAGACCAAGGCGGGAACTAAAGGGTAAGAACAACAGTACAGCTTTTTATTTGGGTAAAGACAAAAAAAGCTCTTCATCGATAACTCGGCCGGCTTTTGTTAAAAATTGCGTGAAGACCAAGAAAAAGATCTCTACCGGAAATCCGGCCGGCTTTTACATGCATGCTCACCGAACTGCTACTAATTTAGTGCGCGTGAACTTATAGACCCTCCCAGATTCCTAATCCCAGGCCTGGGTACAATGTACCCCCAGCCCCTCTCGCAGACCTTGCTGGGTGCCGCCCATACCTTGGGATATTTGTAAACTAAGCCCCAAGAACGATCAAAAGTTTTTTGCGTTTTTGGCGTATTTTTACATTGTACAGAAAGTGTTTCTCATGATTAAAAAATCATAAAAAATAATAGGAATGCCGATAATTTTGTAGCGCATTCTACTTTTTATTGAACAAACACCCAGTTTTTTTTTGCAAGCTATAGCAAATACTGTATATTATGTAATTATTGTTATATTGCAATTTTGTAAGACAAACTAGAAATCGTTAACAAGATAATATTATTCATTAGTGTAATACGCTTTGTACATATAGATAAGCAATACTGGAAAATACTCACTTGAGTGTAAAAACCAACGTCTGATTGCTATTCCGTATTGTTTATTTAGCATTTATTCTAATTATTGTTTTTGTTTGTGGTTTGACTTTAATTACTATCTCTATTGTTAAAATCATTATCAGAGAACTTTGTCAACGATTACTACTTGTTTCGCATGAAAATGATTTTATTTGTTTGCTTACGTTTGGGAGTAATTTCGTGGTTGATTTCAAAAACGGAGATCACAATAAATTTACGATTTTAGGATCCAAAATAATCATTCTTTTATACAATATGAGCAATTCCGCAGCATTTAATTGGAGTGAATGATAGAATAAATCCTTTATTTGTATGAATTGATTTTTCCAACTTATAGTAAAAAAAACTTTAACCGCATTAATTGTATTAATTTTTTTTACTGAGTAAAAGCACAGTAAAATATTGTAAATTAAACCACAATAGCCGTTATTATTCAAATAATATGTTAGTTTGTTGTAGTAAAAGTTTTGCTCCAAAAGTTTCAAATCTTAACAAATCGCGTTCATTTCTGGAACGGTGGGACTGAAGTTTAAATCTTGGGCCTGTCAAATTGGACACAATGTTGCCAACGGCTCACCACCGTTGCGGCATTTCTTCGAATGAATCTGTGTTGAATCTGTATTTCATCAATGATGCGAAAATGGGCCCCGTCAACTCGTAACACGCTTCGGCGTAATGCAGCAAGTGTGATGAGAGATTTGATTTGAATTAAATGCAATATGACAACAAGCCAAAATTGAAGAAAAACGAGGTCAGCTTGCAGCTTATCGTTGTATTTTATGAAAAAAGTAGTGCATTTTGGTTTTGCAACAACTCTTTTGTAGGTACGTCAGAGTTGTAAACGGGCCGACTAATTCAGGCCCAAACCCGGCCCGAATCCGAAAATATAAGCCCGAACCCAAAAACTTATTTGAAATCCAAATCATGCCCAAAAAAACGCGAAAGTTTAATTGGTCTGAAAAATTTAGCAATGTTGCCAGGTTATTTTGATTATATTTTGGTACACCGAAAAAAAAAAACAGTACGCCTTAGACCGGACTTAAGCCCGAAATTTTTGTCGACCTTAGGTCCAAAACCCGACGCAAAAAGCCCGGGCCGATTTCAACTCTGACGTAAATTGTCTTCAAGTTTACAGGGCTATCATTGTATGTGCAGTATTTTACCCAAAAAGTAATTCAAATATTTTATTATACAGTGGGGTTTTAATTTACGGTACAGTTTTGTCCTCAATCCTGAAGAAATTAATGCAATTTTGCAATGTATATCAATTCATACAACGCATGAATAGAGCTTATCATATGTCATCTAACTATGTCACATCATTAGATCAGTTCAAATAATTAAAATTGTCCAAAATTTTTGTGATGCTTGAACAATTTTGTCGACCGGCAATAAGCGCATTGTGTACGTCATTATCTTAATTACTAACATTGCCGCTTCTCACGCCGAAGCAATTATAATCTCATTTCAGGCTCAACTATAATTGCGCACAACCATTATAATCCCTTTTAACGCTTATTAAGTAAGCGCTTATAATCAGAAACTTGACGACCTTGAATAAAATGAATATTTCATTAACTTTCGAGAATAAATTTCAAAGTTGTTTTTGCTGTATTGAAAGATGAATAAATGTTCTACCGCGCAGTGAAATTTTGAAATTTCTAGCTTGGGTAGTTTTCAAGTTATTATCAAAAAACCATGGTGGGCTTCAGAAGCCCTGCCGTTGAGGAGTCAATGCCT